>CAJVQA010004027.1:0-18287 GCA_910591915.1 Cetraspora pellucida | reverse complement strand
ACTTAATAAAATAATTAGAAATAATTAAATGTTTTTAGCAAAAATTTGGTATAAGTGATCTGCAGAAAGAGTTACTTATATTATTTGAATGATCTATTCATTTATTATAACTTATATATATATAAATTATTTTAAGTTATATAAATTTAAAATAATTTTTAAAAATAAAATTATAAAATCTAATCTAAATTATATTTAATTTAAATTATAGATTAATAATATTTGCTTACTATTTTGTAAAATATTATATATTTATTATAAATTGTTTTTTTTATATTTATATAATATCAAGTAGAAAAAATAAAAATATATAAATTTATCAATTGGATATAATGTATAACTAAGTATTATTTCTAAACTACACTATTGCTGCTATATATTAACAACATCTAGTATGATATTATTCTTTTATTTTCTGTTATTAGTTAAATTAACTTTTATTAATTATTAACTACAGAAAAAAATAAAAAGGAAACCTTTAAGAATAGTTTAATTAATAAAACCAAGTATATATTTAAATTTTAAGACAAGATTTTAGAAATAAAGATGTCTATATTAGTATTTATATTAGTATTAAATATAAATATAATATTATTAAGATTTGAAGATTAAAAGATAAGTAAGTAAATATTGTTTTCTTTTTAGTAGAAGCAGAGATTCCTCATACTAATTTCTATTCATAATGTTTAATGTTATGAGTTTGCCAAATAGAAAAGTTAAACTATTTGAGTAGAGAGTTAGATAAAGAGATGAGAAAGTTGTTAGTTGTTTTTTTTAGAATTAGTTGCAGTTGTATATGTTGGTTAAGAGTTATTGTTCTTTGTATAAGTAGAAGAATTGTATTGTATATACTGAAGTTAGAGTAGAGATTTTGTGAGTAAAGAATTTGTAATATTGTATTTAGAAAAGTTTTTAAAAGGTTTAATGAATTTAAAGCATTAGTAATCTCATTGATAAGAATGTTTTTAGAATTGTAAAGGTAAAGTGAGCATAGAAATAAGTGTTCAGTATTTTTATATTGATTCTAATATGAGCAATTTGAAGTTAAATAAAGAAGATAATAGCAAATATTTAAATTAAACATTGTTAGTAGATTGTTAATAAGAATTTTGTTTCTGATATAATATAGTTTAAGATTAAAATTTTGAAAGTTGATAATTTCAATTAATAGTAGAATATTTATAGTTGAAAGGTTTCATAATGATTTTAGTTAAAGAAGTTTGTTAAATGTTTAGATTGAGAGTATGTTGTTGCAGAATTTATATAGTTTATATATAATTGGTATTTGATTTCAAGTAAAAAAAGTAGATAAATAAAAGTGCTCAAGGTTAAGTTTAAGTTTGGTTTTGTTAGCACCTTGTTTGGTAAGAGTGTCAACTATATTGTGTAAAGTATTGTTTGAGTGTGATTTGACTTTGTGTATAATATAATTTATATTTTATATTTTATTAAAAAGTTTAAGATATGTATAATGTCTTAATTATTTTGTTTAGTTTGTGAGTTATAGTTATAGGATATAGAATTGGTAAAAGTTTAAATAGTTACTAGGCTGTCAAGATGAATGTGAATTTGATAATTAGCAAGTAAAATAAGAAATAAGAAAATAAGTGATGCTAGTTTTGCATGTGTAAAATTTAGTATATAAGTTAAAAAAGCATTAAATTTGATTTGAATATCATTTTTACAATGCCAGTAAACATGTTATTTGTTTGTGAATTTAGTATTGAGGCATCTGTATAGAAGTGTAGATTGATTGAATTCAGAAGTAATATTTTTTGATATAGATTTATGAGTTAGTTTTGATATGTAGAATCTGGTATTGCATTTTGAATTAGAAGAATTTTTAAGAAAGGTAGTAAAAAGGATAGTAGTAATTGTGAAGCAGATTTATATAACTCTGCATAAATGTTTTAAAGTGTTTGTATTTCTTGGTTATTTATGTTAAGTTCAAAATATTGTTTTCTTTTTTGTGTTTTGCATTTTAGATTGATAGTTTGTTTATAGTTTATTTGGAGTATTGTAAATGTTAGAAAAATTTTAATTGTGTTAATTGTTGAGTTTATAATTTGGTATTTTTAAGAAGTATTAAGAAATTTGATGTATTTGTTATTTTGCCTATATGTCAATTTGTAGAAGAGGTATATAGTATTTATGTGTTTTTAAGATTATTAAATTGAAGTGTAATAGATATAGAGGAACATATAAACAAAATAAAAAATATATGGAATACTATAGAAGAAGCAATTATTACTGCAGCTAATAAGCATATACTCAAAAAAAAGAATATACAACACAATGGCAAATAGAAGAACCAGTCAAAAAATGCAACAAGAAAAAGATATTATAAAGTTACAAAGATTAATCAAATACACAAAGATAAGAAAAGACCAAGAAGTAATAGAAAAAAAAAGAAGTAGAACAAATGAACAATTAAAAGCACTAAGCAACAAGATAGATGCAAAACTGCCAAAATTACAGAGGCATTGGTCACATGCCTGGATAGAAAATATAAAAGAATGGCAAAAGTTTCTATAAAAAAAAAAGAAGAAAAACTGAGAACAAGTACAAAAAGATGAATAGAAGAGAATATAGACAAAAGATGTGAAATGATTAAAACAGACCAAGAGAAAATGCTCATTAGCCTTTTAAATAAACTATATAAAAAGATAATGCTTGATAGGCTTATCAAGCAAGAAGAAGAGAAGACATATCTAATAACAAAGCCAGAAGAGGTAAAGACAAATGTAGTAGAACATTATAGAATGCAATTTAAAAAAAGAAACACCAAATTAGAAACAATGACAGAAAAGTGAAAAGAGATATATGAACTAAGAGAAAACATCAAAGAGAAATGGTATATATAAGTTGAAAGAAAAATTAAGAAAAAAGAATGAAATGAAGTACTAAGAGAGTTAAAGACAGGAACAGCTTTGGGTATTTTAGGTATAAGCTATATATTAATTAAGAAAGCAAAAATAAAAATATAAGAAGTCTTTAGAAGCTTTACAGACTTATGCTTAGAAGTAGGAGAAATTTCAACAAAGTGAAAGATAGCACAAATTTACTCTATACAAAAAGATGTAGAATAGAGATATAGCTTAAATAATATTCACCCAATAGCATTAATTGAAACATTCAAAAAAGTTGTGACAAAGGTGATAATGAAAAGGCTTGCTAAAGTATTCATAGAAAGAAAAATACTTAGAGAGCCAAATTTTGCAGACCTTCTAGAAAACTCAACAGAGCAACTAGTAAGATTTTAAACATAATAATAGAGAAAACAAAAAAAAATAATAAAGAAAAATAGATACTGTTGCAGGACATGAAAAAGGCATTCGATTCAGTCTCTCTCAAAAGCCTTGAACTAGTATTGCAAAAAGTTAGAATACCTAAGAGAACAATTAAATATATACTGAATCTTTTTTACAAAAGACAATTAAGAATAATTAAAGCCTATGGCCTAACAGAAAAACTACAGTAGGAGATAAAATAGACCAAGGTAAGATAATTTTACCATTAATATGACATCTCTTCTATGAACCATTAATAGAGAGAATCCAAGAAAAAGAAAGTTTAGAGTATACAGTCAAGCAACAGTTGCAAAAAGGTATGCAATACAACAATATTACAAGATATCATCAAGCTGCAATTGCATATGCAAATGATATAACATAGATCACAAGCAGTAAAGAGCAATTGTTAGAAATCTTAGAAATAGTGAAAGAGTTTTTTGAAATAAATGATATAGAGATAAATGGATCAAAGTCAAAATTAATAATAATGAACATGAAAGTCTGAAAAGAAGAAAGAGCAATAATACATGAAAAAAGCAAGGTAATAGAAGAACTAAGACATAATATAGTTCATTTATTAGAAATATAGTTAAACAACAGAATGCAAGACAACAAATAAAGAAGAAAGCAAAAGAAATAGTAAGCCAAACTATAAGAGATCCAAAGTACAAAAAAATAACAATGAGTTAGATTGCATATATAAACAATATGGTAATAATACCCAAACTAAGCTATATATTGCAGCTAACAAAATTGTCAAACAGAAGCTTAAATAAAATATATCAACTAATAATAAGTCTGATAAAACAAAAGAGCAGCTTACAAAGAACAATAAAAAACTGTGTAATAGAATACAAAGATCTTGGCAGCTGTAGAACATTGTAACAAGAGTTAATTATGAAACAAGTAAGTGGCCTCTTGGCAAAACTGAACAGACAAAACAGTTTTGGACAGCTAATAAGGCTAAGAATAACACAAGGCTGTTAAAGAGCAGATTTAACAGAAAATATATGGAAGACAAAAGAGCGACAGAAATTGAAACATATTTAAAGAACAACTAAGGTGAGGTGATCTCTCTACTCATCTGGCGGCTCTTCTATGATCTGTATGACTTACAATACTTAAAGCAAGAAAACTAAAAATAAATATTAAAACAGAAAATAAACTATAAACAATGTTTGGTTATAGTACTAAAATATAAGAACTAATAGATATACAACTGTAGAAATAAGTGGCAGTTAGAGTAAATGAAGCTGGTCTAATATATCTGAACCAACTACTTGACACAAAGAGAGAAAAACTAATCATATAGCAGCAACTAAAAGGCTATCAAGGCCAATCAAGTAAATGGAAAAAAGCAGAATGATTCAAAGCAATTGAATCAAAAGTGCTCAGCAGTCTAGAAAGTAGAGTAGTGCAAAAATACTTCAGAATGGATGAACAAAATACTTAGGCAATGCAAGTCAAATAGAGGCATATATCAGAAGATAGAATAAGAAAAGAGTGGATAGTATATAGCACACAAGACCACAGACAGCTCAGAAAGGTGGTTATAAAGAAAAAGAAAAAAGTACTAATTAAATACTAGCAAATGAAGGGCAAAGAAAATGAAGTAGCAACTGAAATCAACAGATGTGAAGGATGTATAAGTAAAGAAAAACAAATAGAAAACAGTTGCCAGCAATGGATAAGATTAAATAAAAACATTTACATAATTTTAGATAAATTAATAAGTAAAAGTAGCAACCAAATTAAGATAGCAATAGACTAAATAATAGATAAGGCAAAAATAAATAGATTAAAAATAAGTAAAAGCAAATTAAAGAGTTTTACAATGATAGAAGAACTAGAGGTAGAAATTATTAAGCAACAAAAGCTGGAAGAAAATATTAGTCAAGAAATAACAAAAGTTCTAAAAAGAAACATTATGAGAAACAAGAATAAATATATAATATACACTAACAGTACAGCTAATGAGAAAGATAGTAAAGAATCATCATTCAAGAACAATATGAATATTGGATAAGTTCAAACAAATGAAATACAAAAATGGCCAGAAGAAGAGTTAGCATTTGGACTAAAAGGATAGCAAACATCAATGACAGCAGAGTTGATAGCAATTTGGGCAGTGATTCTAACAATACCTAAGGAGAAGCAAATAGAGTTATATACAGATAGTAATGTTGCAATAAGAAACATTAGTAGAAGTCTAAAACAAGCAGACAGAAACAAGATTATTAAGAAAAAGAATGCAATATGGTTAATGAAGATTAAAGACCTTGTCAAGATGAAAAATATTCAGATAATTTAGTTAAAGTTAAAAGTTATAATAAAGACAAATGGAATGATAAAGTGAATAGTTTAGCAAAAAAGAAAACAATGAGTAGAAAAATAGTATAGGCCAAAAAAGTCAGTTGTAAAGAAATAGAGTACTGCCTAGAGTGAGAAAACAAATGAACTGACATACCAGCAAGACTGCTTTGCAAGTTAGTAATGAATGCAAGACTAGAAGCAAAGTGGAAAGAAACAAGAGCAATTAAAGATTTAGAGCCAAAATCAGAAATCACAATTTATGATTGAACTTATTTTTGGAAAAGGCTTAAGATAACTAAGAGAATATATTGTATAATAAGAAGAAATAGTGTCAGAAAAAGTGCATTTATTAAATGCATAATAGATAAACTTCCAACCTTAGAAGAACTCAACAAAAGAAGGCCAGATATATATACAACAGTAGAATGCCAAGTATGCCAAAATAAAGTAAAAGAGATGCAAGCATACTTGGCAGTATGTAAGGAGCAAAAAAATCTTTGAAAAAGAATCCAAAAAGTGATCATTGCAACAGCATGGAAGAAATTAAAAGAAAAAGAAAAGATTTAGATTCCTTTATATATTTTATATACAGTGCTTTTTAGAAAAACAAAAACAGAGAAAGTTAAAATAAAAGAAGCACTAATGAAAGACCTAATTCTAAAAGAAACACAAGACAAACTAACAGAGCTATTAAACACAAAATTAAGACAGCAGTTTGCAAACACAGTAGCAATAATGGCCTGGGACACATTTTATAAACAAGTATAGAGAATACATTATGAGAAAATTATTGAATAAGAGAAAAAAGTTGGAATAACAGAGAGAAGTAAAAAAAAAAAAATGTAAAAGTTTGAAGAAACCAGGAAAACAGAAAAAGGCAGATCAAAAAAAAATAGAAAAAAAAAGAAGAAATAAGAGAAAAAGGAAAACAAGTTGAGAAAGAAGTAACAAAAACAATTTTGGGGCTTGTCATAAAAGAGAGAAGACCCTTTTATTATAGACTTTAAGTAATCAGATAAGTAGCTTACTTCTGTTCGAAGTAATGTGAAGGTTGCACTTAGGTATCATTAAGATAGCCAGTTGATGCTAGACTTAGATATTAGAAATATATATGTAGTTACAAATGTAATTTCAAAAACTCAATAAAGTACTAGCATAACTGCTTATAGAAAAAAAAAATTTAAAGTGTAATAAGATTAAGTGTATTTAAAAATATATTAATTTGTTAGATTTGGAGATTAGGCTATATGTGTAAGATAGAAAAGAAAAAAATCTTGTTTGTAAGTATTTTGAACCAATTTGGAATAGAATCTCAAAGGAATTTGTAAATTCTAAGATATATGTTTTTTCAAAGAAGTAGATTGTGATTGTTAGCAGTAAGTACTTGTTCAAAAAAAAAATTTTGTTAATTTAAGACTTAGAGTTGTTAAGTTGTTTAGTAATAAGATAAAATTATAAATATCATTTAATTAGTTAATTTGTTTGTAAGATGTTAATTGATTGAGATAAGGATTGTTGAGTAAAATATTATTTTTATATAAGTGAATAAGCTGAGATATTATAGTAAAGTTAGATGTTTTCTTGCAGTTTTCTATAACTATATTTTGAGTTAGAAGTGGTTTTCATATTTTAGAGAGTTATTCCTTAATTTAGTATATAAAAATTTGGTTTAGAATTGTATTAGTATTAAAACATCTTTCTATATTACTACTGCTAACTTGTAGTATAAGTTTGTTAAGTGTTGGAATATTAAGCAGTTGTGGGTTAGTTAGTATATTATTGTTTGTATTTGCAGACAGATGAAGCATATGTTTTGTACATTTTATTAGAAGACTTGATAATTATTTTAGTTTTATTTAAGGAGGAAAGCAGATTTGAAGTAAATATTCTAATAATAGTGATAAGATGATATTAAAGAGTCAAGATATTTGTATAGAAAGAAGCTTTTTGTATTAAATAATGTGGATAAATTAATTTGGTTTACTAAAAATTTTTCTAGTATAGGTTTAGTTGAACCTTTTCCATCTAAAAAGATTTTTAAATATCTGATTATTTCATTTAATTTATGAGGTATAATTGGTTGGTTATTAAAAATTATAGATATTAATTTTAAGTTAATATTGAATAGTATTTTTTTGTTAGATATAATATAAATTAGGTCAGATTTAGATAGGTTAACTTGAATATTATTTAGTTAATAAAGTTCTGAAATATCATTTAAGATATTTTGAAAGTTATTTTTAGATTTACAGTGCCAAACTGTATTATTCATAAAAGCAAGAAGTAGTATTGTTGTATAAGTTTGTAAAGCTGTAAAAACTATTTCTAAAGAAGATTGTAATGAAATTTTAAGAATATTGAAGCTATATTTTAAATTTATATAGCTGAGAATAGAATTATAATATATTTTTCAAAATAGTAAAGAATAGGTTTCTCTTTGTTCTATGTCTGAGTATAATGTGATTAGGTTAGTGAGACTATAAGCTGTAATTGTTCAATTGTATTAAGTAATATTTGTATAAGAATGTGAGTTAAGCTGTTTTTAGTTGCTGTAAAGTTAAGATTACTTAATAGTTAATGTTGAGTAATGATTTGGTCAAGACAAGTTATAAAAATTTTTATAAGACATTTTTTAATTAGTTCAATAAGTGATATTGGTCTGACTTGGTCTAAAATAAAATTCTATAAGAATTTTTTGAAGATTAGGAAGATGTTAGATGTTTTCTATATTGTTGGTACTTGTTGTAATAACAGAAATTTGGTTAAAAAAAATTGAATAATATTTTGAGTTTTTGAATTTAAGCATTTTAAGTATTCATAATTTGTTTCTGAAGACCTGCTGCTTTTTGATTTAGAAGATTATGTATAATTTTGTTCTATTCTTTTATAGAAATTTCCAAGAATAGATCAATAAAGTAGGGTTCATTTTCTGGTTGAGGTTTATAAAATTTATAAAATTTTGTGTTTTCTTGAATTGGTGTGTAAAGTAGTTTCTTGAAATAGTCATGGAAATGTAATTGTAAAGCTTGCATAATTTCAGATGATTGAGTAGTTAGTATATTGTTAGATAGTAGTTGATTTAAATTAATGTTATTATTATGTATTTCTGAAACATTACAGAAAAATATTTTAGGATTTTAATAGAAGTTGTTATTTCTTTTTTTCTAGTTTGTTTTAAATTTCTTTTAAAGTGTTTTTTTGTTTTTTTTTAAAGATTTGTGTTTTGAGAGTTTTGATTTTAATGATGTAAGAATTAGAAGAAATAGTAGAGTTGGAATTAAAATTAGTTAATGTTGGGCATAAGGATAATAAGGTGATATTATTTGAATATTTGTTAATATATAAATTGTAGATTTGTATAAAGTTGGATTTATTAAAAGTTGTTTTAAGTAAGATGGTTTGTTTAAGTTGTTTGTATAATGGTGTAAGTGTTGGTGCTGGTTGTTTATTTTAATATAAGTTTACTTTAATTTTTTTAAATAGAATATGTTTTTTAGCTGCTTTAGTTAGAGTTTTGTTGATTTGGTTTTATATAATGTTAAGTTTAGAGTTATTGGTAATATTAGTAATAGATATAAAAAGTTTTTGTAAGTTTTGTTTAGTATAGTTTTAGTAGTTTTCAATTTGTTTATTTTCTGTTAATTTCTATTGAGATATAATTTTTGTTTGTAAAAGATGTGTATTAATTTTAAGTAGGTTAATTGTAAATTCAAGTGAAACTATAGAATGGTCTAATAAGATAAATAGGTTAGACAAAATATCAGCATAATCAAGAAGTATAATATAAATATTTGTTCATATTTGATTAATTTGACTGTATCTATTATTATGTATATAGAAGAACATAGAAGTTGATGGGTAGAAAAGCCTATAGATGTTATAGAATTGAAGAGATTTTAGAAGTTTTAAAAAAAAGTGTTTGGGTGTATTAGAATTTTTTTGAAGTATTCTATCTAGTTTAAAATTAATAACACTATTTAGTCTCCTATTAAGATAATTTTGTAATTAGTTTTGTTAAAAATTGAAGTTAGATATAAAAAAATATCTTTTCAAAGTTGTTTTTTTTTCTTAAGTTGAAAAGTAAATTTAAATTAGTTTAATATAAAGATTTTTACAAAAAATGTTAATTTCTTTAAGGAAATTTTAGAAGTTTGAATTTTTCTAATATGTTTAGCAAGTGATTTGTGGATTAAAATTCTACACCACTTTGGCAAGTATTACTTAGTGTTCAGAAGCTTTTATAATTTGTAAGTTTTTGTAAAAATATTAAAAATTTTGCTTTTTTAATGGATAAATATGTTTCTAATATTTCAAAGATGTCTATTTGATTTTCTGAGATATAGTCAATTAAACTTAATAGTTTGTAGTTGTCTAAAAGACCATTGACATTAAGTGTATGTATTTTGATTGATTTTATATTGTTTAAAACTTCTAGTTCATTTGTATTTATTAGATCAATTTTAGTTAAAGAGAAGAAATGTTTAGTTGTGATTATTGGTGAGATATTCAAAAATAGTATTATAATAATTGAATTAGATAATTGATTAGACTTAATAAAGAAGATAGAGTTTATATCAGGTATTTTTCAGTTTAAGATAGTTGATAAAAGTAAGTGACCATATGTTTTATAAAAAAAGAAGTCTAATATAGTATAATCTAGAGACACAAATTGGTAACTCTTTCTAACGATCACTTGTACCAAAATTTTGCTAAAGAAAATTTTTATTTTCTTTAACAAACTATAATTAAATATTCTTAAAATTTATATTAAACTGTTCACAACTTAAATTTATATATAATTACAAAATTTTATATTGCTAGCTTAAATATTAAATAAATTAATTAACTTTATTTTAAAATAACTTCAAAGCACTTATACTTAAAGCCAGTTTAGAAAACCTGTCTTGTTCCTTAAGACAAAGTTGTCCAGCTCATTTCAGGCTTTAATTTAATATAAGTTTCATCAAAAATGATCAAAAATTGACCATTTTATAAGCAAAAAACTCCAAGTAACTATATCTTTTAAAAATTTTAAAAATTTCTTTAAAATTTTGTTGCTTTCTCCTTACCTCTTCAAATCCAAACCTCAAACAGTTTTATAATACCACAAATCATTGGTTCAATCAATTAATAATTATTTTACAACTATTTTCTTTTAAATTTTTAATTAACTTATACAAAACAAATAATTACAAATTTGTATTAATTTTAAAATTACACAACCTGGTATATACTTTATACTATTTTTAGCAGAAGTATACAAGCCATACTGTACCACAAGCCACATCAGCCACCAGCTATACCAATTACTGTTATACCAGCTACAAAAAGTAACACAGAGAGCATAATGTTACATAAATTAAAAATTACTTTTTTTTGAAACTATTATTGTTCTCTTTAATATTTTTATAAAAATAACAAACCAGAATTCCTACCTTAACTACTGATGAATCTGATTCTCATGACTTAGAATATTATTATAACAAATACCCAGATCACTTTGGTATTAGTACCAAAGAATCTGATCCACTCATTTTATATATCTTATTCAAAGATGTCAAACCTACAAAATGTGAAACCAATAAGCAACAACACTACTTCCAAATGCCAACTTACTCTATTTTGTTTACTTGTTTATATATTAAATTTTATACAAATTTTAGTTTTAAATATTACAAAACTACTTACACTACACCTCTTCAACAACTTTTAAATCAACTGCAATGAATATTTCTCCAACTACTGTTATCTCTAAAAACTGATTTAACAACATTGTTGTCAAACTATCTAAATCATCTATTACTAAACAACAACAAAGCCTTTAATCAATTTCTTAAATTTTACTATTCTTCTTTCATATAGATCCATTATCTGTAGCAATCATTTCCCATTCTCAACATTACCACTCATGTACTTTATATAAAAAGAAAGATATTCCTTGTATTCTTATTCAAAACTCACATTATGCATCTGACTATTCTCAAGCTATAATCTTTAAAGGTTTCTTATATCATCAAGACTGTATTAACAGCCTTCAATACACTAAACTTAAGCTCCTTTCTCAAACTAAAGAACTTACTAAAGAACAACATTCTATTTTTTACTTTTACTATTTCTTCAAACTTACCAAAGATGAAAAAATCAAACTTTTCCAAAAACTTGCTCTTAGAGACAAAAAAATTAAACAAAAATCTAAATCAAAACAAAAACAACAGCAATTCAAAAATACACCAAACCAAACCAGAAACACTTTCAAGGATTTAGACTAGTTTCTCAATTATTCTATTACTAAAAACATGAAACAAAATACAAAACTTAATACAACACTTGCCCAACAACTTTTCATTTTTCTAAAATCCATCTTCGCAAATTTACTCCTGATCAACTAATTCCATCTGTTCCAAATAATACCCAGTCAACTTCAAATCAAAAACCTTCTCAAAAATAAAGTTTTAATTATTTACTTAAATCTATAGCAACAGAAAACCCAGAATTCCTTACTGACTTTCTTCATCAATCTAATTTATCACTCTTTTCTCAACTTAACATCTCTTAATATGCCTATATTTCAATACTTAAAAATCTACTTACCAAATTTACTGAACTACTTTTTACAAAACTTGATTATTTATATATTTTTTGTTTTCATTACTCGATTCTACCTTATTCAATTTTTGATCAATGTAAAATAACAATCAATTTTGCTTGATTATACCTATTTCTTTATAACAAATATCAAACAATCAATTATTAAAAATTTATTAAAAAGTTAAAGCTTTATCTTCTTAGGCTCTCAATAAAATATAATTTTGAATATGATGCTTCAAAACCTTATTTAGTATCTATAACAATAACTGATTTACAATTACTATTACTTTTAATATTCCTAAAACTAAATTTGCTAATACTTTTTGAACTTTATCACTTAAATCATATATTCATACCTTCAATATATGGTATACAGACTTTTTAAAGCTTACCAAAAGCAATTCACTGATATTAATAAAGGTAAAGTTAAAAACTATATTAAATACCAAATTGCAATCACATTTGCTAAGAAATGCAAAAAATTCCTACTTTTAGACTTTCAAATTACAAAACCTACCTCTCTTCAAAACCACTCTTTTTTAACTATCAAAGCAGTACTCTTTTATGTTCATATATGCAAAGACAAGAACTGTAAACTTTTACCAAAATATACAGAACACAATTTCAAAAACATTTCTACTTACTTCTTTGACAAATCTTTTGAAACCTTTTCTGCATCTCTAAAAGAAAATTCTATTTCTAAAACAATACCTTTTACTCCTAACTACTCAATTTTTCTATCTGATCAACAATATATAGCAACTTTTAAAAAAACTATCCCACTTCATATACTAAATGAACTTGCACTTAAAGCAAACCAAAAGTTTGTTGAAATTAATACTACAGATACCAATCTCAAGCATACTACATTCTATCTTTATTTTTATCTCAAAGCTTATCTAAATATTGCAGCTATTAATAACAGTATTACAGGTCTTGAACTTAATCAAACTTTAGAAAAATTTATTTCATCTACTATTAATTCACACATTTTAGCATATATAATTCTTTATTTTCATACTCAAAATCAACCTAAATTTTTTATTACACAAATCCTACTTGATTACAATCATAAATATCTCTTAGAAGCAGAAAAATTTATCATTAAACATTATGATATTAAAATCTTTTCTATACATAATGCACTCTTTTCCTATTCTCAACTGCTACCTTTAGTTCACTTTTTTAATAAATCCTTTTATAGATAACATTAATACAGCTGCCACTTTTAAAATAATGATGTTTATTATTAAAAGTATGTCATTTTTGGAAGAGAATAATGTAAGTAGGTAGGTAGGAAAGTCTATTTATATGAAGAACCAAGCTAATAATGGTCAGACCCAATGTACAGAGCAGACTATAGTATTTTTTGCAACTGTAAAAACTGAGTATATAGCGAGCACATTTATAGAAGGAAAATCTAACTTTTCAGATAACAACTTATTATATCTTTCTGAAAGTTCCTCTTTAGAAAAATTTTTTATATCTATTTTTTAAAAATTACAAATACCTAACATTTTTATCAATACTTCAACAAATTTTAAAACTACTAATATTGATTATAAACCATCAACAAATGATCCCAATGATACTATTGACTCGCCAACTACCAAAACTATTAAAGGAAAAACCTTCATCCAAATTCCTGATCTTCTAAAAATATACAATTCTTTAATATATTTTAACAAATTTCTCTCATTTTATAATCTACAACTTCTACTTTTACCACAATCAATAGGCTCATTCCTAAAATTTATTCAAAATGAATATCCAGAATACTATTCAGAATAATATATAAAAATCTCTATTAAAACATCTAAAAACAATATATATGAAGAAGCATATATTCACCTTTCACAAAAAACTAATCTCTTACCTAACTTCACTAATATCTTTTTTGAAAATCTTACAAACATTCAAAATGTTTCACTCAAAACAAATTATACTACAACAAAATTCAAAATACCATCTCTCTTAAAATGCCAAAAGTTTCTCTTATCTATAACACTGATATCTCCTAAACATTCCAATATTACAACACATATAAACAACAACATTCTACCTTCTGAAAATTCAAATATTACCAAATCAATCAAAATATGTTCACTAAATGTTAACAGTCTTCTTGATAACTTTAAATAACTAAGCCTAATTAATTTTATTTCAGAAAATCAAATTGATATTTTTGGAATTTCACAAACATATCTATCTAGCAAAGAAGCAAAATTCCCAATACTCTTGCAAAAACTTACAAACTACAAATGCTTTTGGATACCAAGTAATGTTTGCCAAGATGGTGTAGAAATATTAATTCACAAATCACTTGAAAGATTATCAGAAAAATACAGACTTACAAAAACTTTCTTTTAGAAATTGACATATTTCTCAAAAACCTTCATATTAAACTAATTCAACTTTACTTTTCAATCTAAGAAAAAAACAACTCTGAAAAGACATTCTCCTATACCTCACTCCTATTCTTAATAAAACTAACTACAAAATAATTCTAATGATAGACTTAAATAGTGTTTCAAATTCTAAACTAAATAGATTACCACAAAAAAGCTCAACTACATCTGAACATTCTCTTCTAAGAATACTCAAATCCCTCTAATTTTATGATACCTACAGACTCTTCTTCCTATTAACATCTACATACTCCTATATATACAATAATAGTTAAAGCAGAATTGACTAAATATGGACTAATATTTATATAACACTTTTAGACTATGCTGACATTTTACCAAATCTATTTACTACACCTAATCACTCAATAGTATTACTTGAACTTACAATTAATATATTTAAAATTAATATACAATAACTTCAATTAAGAACTATCTATCAATAAAAACTTATACAAGATGAACAAATTGAAAACTACCAAAGTTATATTGAACAAAATCTTAACAACTCCTCACAGTCATTACCAATATTACTCATAGCTTAGAACTTAACAATACTTGGAATAAAATCAATAAGGCTTTATCTAAAGCAGCCCAAAAACATATTCTATTTAAAAGAATTAAAATAAACCTATACCATAATGAACAGCAATCACCCTTCCTTTTACCACTATACAAACAACTAAAACAGGCAATCTCACTTAAATTATTTTTTAATAAATCTAATTTTTCACAAATATACAACTTATACATTAATAAATATTTACAAAACACCTTACTATCATTCTTATATTCAATACAAACTACTAACAATTCTGATCCTACTATACTATTAAACTTACTCACTACAGAAATAAAAACCCTTAAAATACAAATCCATAAAGAAAAACAAGAAAATACTCTAAAAGAAATACAAAACAAACAAAAAAAAAAAACAAACTCTCTCTGCTAATCACTTATACACAAAATTGACAGAAGCAGTTTGAAAGTTTTCTCAAAAATGATTATCTTAACCAACTCCACAGGCTTAAAAAAAAGATAAAGCTTGTGTTAAAGGTATAGCAAGTAAAAGAGCAAGTAAATAGGTTACTTAGTAGTAGAGTTAGAAGAAAAAAACACATTATTTGAAACTTGAAAAAATAAATTTGGAGAATTTGCTATGACTTGGAAACATAGATCTGTTGATCACTATGACACATGAACAAACAAACAAAACAAACATGTATTTAGAGAGATGCATACACAAACCTAATTAGGATAGTAGACAGCACACAACATAGAAAATTCGAGAATAAGCAAGGAATAAGAAAGAAATACTAATAACAGACAAAGATGATGAACATTGCAAAAAGTCAAAAAGAAAGTCTAATGTCAATATACATTAAAAGAGCATACTTAGCAGTAAATAGTATATATAACAAAGTGGGTTTTAATCAAGCAAGCAAGAATTATATAACACCAGATAGAAAGGATGAGATCATTGCTATGTTAACAGAACAAAATCTAACAGAAGTTGCTCTACTTCGGATTACAAGAGAAATAGTTATACAAGCAGAAAAAGAACTACCAGAAAAAAAGATTAGAATAACTAAACAAATAAAAATAAGTTGATAGAAGAGTTTACAGCAAAACAAATACAAAGTAAAGAAAATGAAGCACAACAGCAAATTTCAATAAATAGAAATCATCAAGAATAAGCATACGAGGCAACACAGAAGATTGAAAATAAGGAAATAAATAGAAGAAATATACAAAATGACATAGAAAGCTTGCAGACAACAGTAAGTATAAAGGTAAGCCAAGCAAGCACTAACCAAAAAGAAAGAAGCACATCGACTGACAAAAAAAGTGCAGAAGAACAAGAGAAACAAGAACAAAAAGATATCAAAACATATAGAGGAAATTTAGAACATAGTCCAGATATATCACCAAACAGAAATGGAAATCAGAAAAGGACAGCTATAGTTATGTTTGTGACTGAAGAAAATATGAAGATGGCCTAGTCAAAACCAATTATATTTAATAATTTTAAACTGTATTGGATAAATGGTAGAAAAAAAAAATAAAAAGAAGAGAAACTATAGGAGAAGAAAGAGGAAGAAGCTGGAATAGGTTTAGCCAAGTGTCAGACATAGAAGACAGCAAAAGCAAAGAAAGAGAACAGAAAGATAAAATATATATAAACAAACTAGTAAGAAGAAAGAATACCAAAATTACGAATTGAAAGACAGAAGAAAGAAGAGGTATCTATAACCAAAAATCAGAAAACCAAATAAGATATAAGCAGAAGGAAAACACATATGTAGAAGAAATGTTAGGTCAGATTTGGAAAAGATTAGAAAAGCTAGAAGAAGCAAGAGAAATGGTAGAAGAGAGTCCTGCCAACTGCTTCTGAAGTTGCCATAGTTGAACCAATGAAAATAGATAAGGAGATTGAAGAATTCCTACAAAGAGAAAGAGAAATAAATGAAGTAAAAACAGTATCTTCTTGTCTAGAAAAAAAAAAAGCAGGAAAGGAAAAGAAAAAGAAGAACACACAGAAACAGAACAAAATAAACTAAAAGAAAAATGGAAAGAAGGAAGAAAGGAAATTAAAATAGCATGTCATAACGTTAACAGGCTCAAAACCAAAAGATGAAAACTTAATAGTCTGCTAGGCTGAGCAGAAGAAGAAAAAATCACTATATTAGAGATCACAGAAAAGAATCTGATGGAAAGAGAAGGGAAATTCTTAACACAGATCACAAATGGAAAATATACAAGATTTTGGTCAAGTGTAGCAAAAGACAAAAAGAAGGGATCTGATATAGGCATCATAGTTAATGAGCAATGGGAGAAGCATATGGGTGCAGTCAAAAAGATAAATGAGTATATGATAGAGCTTATACTATACTTTAAGCAATTGGAGTTAGTAATTATAGGAATTTATATACTACCACATGACAAGGCAACAGGAAAAAGCATTCAATAAAAAATAGTAAAAATAGTCACCAAAAGGAAAAAACAAACACAAATAGTTATCTTGGGTGACTTCAATCACATAGCAGATAATATCTTAGACAAACAATATTTACAAGCAGCAAACTTCAAAAGACTACCAATCTTCAATTGGATAAAAAAACAGAACTTTAGTGATATCTACAGAGATATGCATCCAACAAGCCAAGAGTTCACATGGTCAAATAGAGAAGCAGCAACAAGAATTGACTACATATAGGTATCAGAAGAGTTGGCCTCAGGTATACAGAAGGCAGAAATTGAAGATGCAGAAGGAATCACTAAAAGTGATCATAAGATAGCAAAAACAGAAATATGTGTTAAGCATATGATGACAAAAAATAGTAAAATCAAAATTAAAAAAAAAAGACAATCAAGAACAATATATCTATATAATCAAGCAAAAGAAGAAAACTGGAAAAAGTATGCACTAGAACTGCAAAAACGATTAGAAGTCAAAGAGGTACAAAAGAATATTCAAAGAAAAGAACAAGATGAGAGAAGAAAAACAAATAGTATAAATAGCATATGGGACATAGTTAAAGAAGCAGTTATTATAGCAGCAAATAAATACATATCTAAGAAAAAGATATATAATATGATAACAAATGGAAGAAATAGCCAAAAGAAGCAATTTCAAGAAAAGAACATTGTAGAGCTACAAAGATTAATTAAGTTTGCAAGAATG
>CAJVQA010004026.1:0-18288 GCA_910591915.1 Cetraspora pellucida | reverse complement strand
GCTTTCTGACATCTCTTCTAATTTTGTATTTCTTTTTCTAAACTGCTTCTTGTAGTGTTCTACTGTTGCTTTTTTAATTAGCTCTGTTTCTGTTACTAGTCTGGTTTCTTCTTTGGTTTGTTCAATTATTCTGTCAAGTGTTACTTTTTTGTATGGCTTGTTTAAAAGGCTGGCTATCATCCTCTCTTGATTAGTTTTAATCATTTCACATCTTTTGTCTATATTATTTTCTATTTGTTTTCTTTGTTTCTGTTCTTATTCTTTTTTCTTTTTCTCTTGCAAGATTTTCTGCCAGCCTTTTATGTCTTCAATCCAAGCATCAGACTATTGTCTTTGGATTTTTGGTAGTCTTGCACCAACTTTCTTGCTAAGCATCTTGAGGTTTCCATTCACTTCACTTTTATCTGCTTCTGTTACTTTTTGTTCTCTTTTTGTTTTTGTATACTTGACTAGTCTTTGAAGTTTTACAATGATTTTTCCTTGCTGTTGATCTTTTTGGCTATGTCTTCTGTTTATCATTATGTTGTAAATCTTCTTCTTTGGTATATGTTTATTTGCTGCTGTTATAATTGCCTCTTCTATTATATCCCATATTTTATTAATTTTCTGTATTTTCTCTTTCTCTTCTTGTTCTTTCCTTTGTATGTTTTTTAAAGTTTCTTTTATTTCTAATCGCTTCTGTATCTCTTGTGCATAACTCTTCCACTCTTCTTCTTTTACTTTGTTATAAAGATATATTGTTTTTGCTTGGCCCTTTCTTTTGACTTCTGCCTTGCTGTTTTTTGTGATTGTATGTCTTATCCATATTTCTGCTATAACTATCTTGTGGTCACTTTCAGTGATTTCTTCTATGTTCTCATTTTCTGCTCTTTGTAGACCTGACACCAGTCCTTTTGATACCCATATATAGTCAATTCTTGTTGCTGTTTCTGAGTTTGACCATGTGTATCTTTGTTCCATTGGGTGCATTTCTCTGTATATATCGTACAGGTCTTGTCTTTTTATTTAACTGAATAATGGTAATCTTTTATAGTTTGCAGCTTGTAGATTCTGCCTATCTAGAACATTGTTCGCTATGTAATTAAAGTTTCCTATAATCATTATTTGTATTTGTCTATTCTTCTTTGTAATAATTTCAACTATTTTTTGTTGGATGCTTCTTCCTACTTCTTTGTTACTTGGTGGTATATAGACTCCTATTACTGTTAATTCTATTTGCTTAAAGTATAGTATAGTTTCTATTATGTATTCATTTATCTTTCTGACCATGCCTACATGTTTTGCCCATTGTTTTTCTATTAGCAACTCTACACCTAATTCCTTTTTCTTGTCTTCTGCTAAGCTACTTCAAAACCCAATATATCTTTTTGTTGTTTTGTATAGTAAGAATTTTTCTTCTCTCACTGTAAGATTTGTTTCAGTAATTTCCAGTATTGCAATTTCTTCTTCTTTTGCCTAGCTGAGCAGATTTTCCAGTTTCCAACCTTTGGTTTTTAGTCTGTTAATATTGTGGCATGCTACCTTTATCTCTTTTTTTCCTTCTTTCTACTTCTCTTTTAACTAGTTTTTTGATAATTCTGTGTCAACTGCTTTTTCTTTTCTGTGTTCATTTCCTTTTAGATAAGGAAATACTATTCTTTCTTCAAAAACTTCTCTTTCTTTTTGCAGAAAATTCTCAACTTCCTTATCTGTTTTTGTTAATTCAACTGTGGCACCTTCAGGAGTGATCTGGTTGGGCTTTTCATATTCTTTCTCTAGCTATCTCTAATTTTTCTAGTCTTTCTAGTATTTGGCCTAATATATTTTTCATGTCTGATGCCTACTTTTGTGCCTTTCTTATATTTCCAGCTTCTTTTCTTGGTCTATCTTCTTCCTGGTCTGTATTTGCTGAGTTTCCTTTTTTATTTCTTTTGTTCTGATAGCTTCCATTTCTTTGTTTATTTCTTCTATTGTTTGGTCTTGTACTATAATTATTTCTCTTCATATACTCTTCTGGGTTTGTATATTCTTTTTCTGAATCGAGGTTTTCTATTTTTTCTTTCTTTTGTACCTTTTGTATCTTGTTGCTACCTTTATAAGGTTGATCATCTAATCTTTTTGGTTTGACTTCCCAGAACATCAAGACTCTATTGTACTAGACCTTTTTCTTCGTAGTTATATTCATATCTTCTTGATTTTTAAATGACACTACTGCATAATTCCTTGGTCTTTCCCATCTGTTCAGTGGAATATATACTGCCATTGCTTTTCTGGTTTTGAGCTCTTATAGTAGAATTAGTTCAGAGATTCCCTTGGGTATTCCTATTAGTCTTGCTGTGAATTGATTTCTTTCTTCTTTCTTTTCCTCTTCTTCTTCACCTATTGTCATTCTTGCTAACTTTCTATTTCTTAAAGGAATTACCTATGGAAGTGCTTGTTCTTCTTCTCTCTTTACTTTTATTACTGCTGTTGTTCTGTATGCACTTCTTTGGATTCTGCATTCTGTTACTTTACCTATTCTTCTTACTAGGTACTTAATTTCATATTCTGTCATCTCCTTTGGCAGGTCTCATACTGTTACTGCTACTGTGTTTTCTTTATTTTCTTTGTCTATGCTTTCTTCTCCTTGGTTATATAAATTATCTTCTGTTCTCTTAGTTTCTTCTTTATTCTTCTTTTCTTCTATCGGCTCCTTTTTCTACTTTGACTTCTTATCTTTTTTGGTCTTTTCCTCTTCTGACTCATCTATGTCTGAAATTATTCTAAACCAATCATTATGTTTTCTTTGAATTTTGTTGATTGCCTCTTCTCTGCCATATTTACAGTCGAATGTGACAATAATCCAAGCATTACTCCTCTTAAACATTTCTTTAACCTCTTTAACATGTTTGTTAGATACTAGCAGTCTGTTAACAAATTTTGTTCTTTCTTTTGGTGAACTACCTGATACATTGTATGCTGGTATTTTTGCTACATACATTCTTTCACTACTGCATTCTCTGTTCGAGGGTAACCATATGCTTTATTCTAGTGGTTCTTCTATAGTCTTATCTTTGTTTTTTAGTTGTTTTGTTTTATGGATTCTATCTCTTTCATCTATCTTAGTTTCTTCTTGGTTTCTGATTGCTATGATGATGTCTTTATAGTCTTCTTGCATTATATCTGTCTTCAATGTCTTTATTCCTTTTTTTATATAGTTGTTTATTTTTGTCTCTTCGATCATCATGCTTATTGTTTCTGTATTTGTAATTCCTTTGCTTTTTTTTCTTTTTTGTCTCTCTTTCTCTTCTAAACTTGTGTTTTGTCATATCTCTTTTTCATTCATTATTACATCTACCATTTCTGTCTTTTGTCTCATTTTTTTTACATACAATTCTGGTGTGTTGTTTTCTTCTTTCGGTACTATTTAGACTTTTTTGCTTCTCATATTTTGTATTGCTAATGGGTGTTGGCTTGTGTGGTTTATCTCTTCTGCCCATTTTTTTACACTTGTTGGATCTCTCATGTCTATTTTAATTATTGCTTCATATATTTTCCTTATTATTACTGTTTTTATTAAATTTGTTTTCCATAATGCTGCTGCTACTATATCTCTTACATTGAAATGGTTGTCTCTATTTGCTAGTTCTTGCTCTAATTCTTTGCTACCTATGAGCTTTAGTATTGCCTCTGCTCTTTTACTTACCAATTTTAGCGTCATTGACTCTTCTGCTTTTGTCTGTGTTATTTGTGGCTGTGTTCTGTGCTGCTTTGTTTATAATCACGTGCACTTTATGATACTTACATGTTTACTTTGTCTATATTTGTACATGCCTGTTTGTTTGTCTCTTTACATGCTCACGTGTTTCAAACAGATTTGTGATTCCAGGTCTAAGCTATTTCCTCAAAATTTTTGCTTTTTGAGGTTCATTTGGAAAATTTGTCTTTTCTTTACTTGTTTCTTAGCTTGTTTTCTTCTGCTGTTTTGCTTGCTAGTTCTATTTTTGTAGCTCGTTCTTTTTTGTTAAGTTTTCAAGCACAGTTTTAACAGTGGTTTTCCTGTTAGTCTCGATTTTTGTTTCTGCAAGTTTTGTGTTTTGGTGATCAGTGGAAAGAGTTATAGTATCTTAATAGTCCTTATTACTGCTTCTAGAAATTGTACTATACACATATATACTGATTTACAGTCTGTAATCTTTAAATATCATAGTCTTTCAAACTTAACTCATACTCTAATTTATACATACATACTATACTTTTTATTATGGAATACACTTATTAATTTTATTAAATCATATAACATTTATATTATTTTTTACCAAATTATTACTCATCAGAACAATCAGTATAATAATCTTATAGACCAACTTGCATGCAGTCATTACAATTTGTTATATCTTACCTTTATGTTTTACAATATTTACAATCCTATATACATTTTAAATTTTGAAAACTTTCTTTTAGAATTACCTATCTGTTACAATATCTATACAATATGTCATGCATATATTTATGCATTATAGATTATACAAAACTGCTTTCAAAAATGACACAAAATTCTTAACTAAGTTAATTGGCAAGCTACTTGACTATATATTAATAATAATCAAAAAATCTCAAACTTCTTACACAGCTTTTAGTCCTTTATTCTTAAATTCTTTAAAATCAAAATTCTATCAGATGATCTTTCTACTCTATATATTTTATACAAACAATATCATTCATATTCACCTACTTGTCAACAATGTTATCAAATCAGTTCTCATCTCCACTAGACAATCTGTCTATCCAATCAATTGCTATACAATCTTATAGATATTTCATTACAATATACTTTAAATACTAAAACACTCAACACTACTTCAAATACTATAACTAATTTATATAACCAAATTAAGCTATTGAATAATATAACTATTCACAGTATACCAGATTTATCTTTAATCATTTCAACTCTAATGGGTCTAATATCAAATGAACTTATTGATATTATTACAAATCTGTCATTCAAAAAAGTAACTACAACACTTGTTAACAAGTTTCTACTTCATTTTAACCAACAAATTTATTACAAAATCTAAATCTCATACTGTATCTTAAGATCTACAACTCAAACTTCTGAATATAATACATCTTCAAATGCTGTCTTACTTTCATCACATTCTCTTCCACTCAATTTTATTAGTTCAAAAATAAACTTCTAATATATCCAATAGATTAAATATCAAACTAATCTTCTATACATAATTACTAACTCAAATCTAAGTAAGCCTTGGCCATTCTGATTGGTTTAGGTCACAGATAAATTAATCTAAGCTTCTATTCTTTCTATAATATTTTAAAAACAGAATTGTACTTCATGTAAAATCTCAATTAAATATTCAATAAAGATAGAAGCATGGCCTCACCATTAATATTAAAAAAAAAAAAAAAATTATTATCTGATATATATGCAGACTGTGATGTCTTATATAGGTACATCTCAATTTTGGTTGGTCGGTCGAGATCATCACAGAACATTACGTAAGCTACTAAGTAAATAGACGAACTCGAGACCTAAGATATTAAATCAAGCAAAATAGTATAGCTTTCGGTATGACTTCGATTGGAACTGGTGTAAGTTCTTGACATCAATAAGCTTTTATCTTGCAAGCATATTAATTCTGCATTTACTCGTATGTAGTATGATCTTTCAGTGTCCACTTATTCACCTGACGGTCGCGTTTTTCAGGTAGAATATGCTGCAAAAGCTGTGGATAATAGCGGGTACTTGTTATTTTTTTACAAATCATAATTTTAATTATTATTTCACCAAATATTCATGTTTAAAGGCTCTGTGTAATTTAGAACTGCGATTGGCTTACGGGTCAAAGACGGCGTTGTCTTGGCTGTTGAAAAACTTGTACAATCAAAATTGCTAGTTCCACGATCAAACCGCCGTATTCAAACTGTCGATACTCACATCGGCGTGGTAAACCATTTTGTAATTTTCATCTTTTTGATTTATTTCTACTTTGGATCAGACATTCACACTTTGCACATAAACAGGCTACGGCTGGTCTGTTAGCAGATGGTCGTCATATTATCAATAGAGCGAGAGATGAGGCCGAGAATTATCGAAATATATATAAAGATCAAATTTCCGGAAAGGCAATTATTAGCTTATCATTTTCATGATTATATATATATATATTCGATACGATTTATCTAAATCAAGTTTTTCTCAATAGACAATCGCAGACAGGGTAGGTCATTATGCACAGGCCTACACGTTATATTCAAACGTTCGGCCATTTGGTAGCAGTGCTATTATCGGTACTGTTGATAAAGAAGGCCCACAACTTTTTATGGTTGAACCATCTGGTGTATACTGGGTATGATATTTTCAAGTTATTTTATAATTTGTGTCTTTCGTTACTAGTTTCTTTTTTATTAATTGTATTATTAGGGTTACCACGGGTGTGCGATCGGTAAGGGAAAACAGGTAGCGAAAACGGAAATTGAAAAGCTTAAACTTGCAGAGATGTCCGTTTTGGATGCTGTTAAAGAAGCTGCGCGGATGTAATTGTTTGGTTCACTGTAAATTCTATATCATTTTACCAATTATATTTTTACTAATTATATTTTTACTAATTATTTCATGTCTTTTTTCTATTGGTAGTATTTATACTGTTCACGATGAAGCCAAAGATAAGGAGTTTGAATTAGAATTGAGCTGGATAACTGAGGAAAATAGGCGACATCAATTTGTACCTGATGATATTGCAACGGAGGCGGAAAGATTGGCAAAGGTGTCACTTCTTTTCAATCAAGTTCAATAATTTTCTTATCTGTTCATTCTTTAATATCTGGAATTTTTTTTATAGGAATCACTCAATGAGGAAATGGAAGACGATTAATCGGGTTGTGACCCATTGATAACATTATTATTTAGTTTGGGAATCGGTATTTATACTTTATTTGGGATAATAATCAAACCCAAATATATGTTCATTTTTGTTCAATAATATCAAACTCAAAAGCAGCCAAATTTATTATATCAATGTTATAAGTTATTAAAACTCGTGTTCATTTTCAAATTAGGAGCCTAAGGGTGATTTAGCGATTAAGCATGAATTGATATGTTAGGTCTAGTTATATCGGAAATTATACACTAAATGAATAATAATTATAAAATTGAAAGCTTTTCATTTTCAAGATAAACTTCGAATCATAAATGATAAACTTCGACCGAGTTTTTTGAAGTTCGCGAAGTACTAATAGTTTTTAAAAAGTACAACCCTTTAATAAAAAATTAATTTTTTTATTAGTTATTGATAAATAAATTAATGTGATTATATTCTAATTTTAACCTTTAATGATGATTAAGAGCTATTAAACTAAAAATTGTTTTTTTTGTGTTAAGGTATCTTATATTACACTATTAAGTACACGAGCTTAGGCTGAATGTTATTAGTGATCTATATTATGACTGAGATCAACACTTGTGGTCAGGTTTTACCTTTAATTACTATTCGGCTACTGATTCTAATCTACGACCAAAACCTATCAGATTATTTCTATTCCTATTCCTGACTTATAAGAATTCTAATGTTTATAGTTTATAGTATTATTATTATATTTTATAATATTATTATTATAGTTTATAATATATTCGATATAACGAAGCTCTGAGGCTGGGGTATTTGGTTCGATATATCAAGGTTTCGATCCATTGAGGTACTTTATCATAACGAATGTACATACATATAGCTATATATGTTCGTTATGGTAAGGTACCTTAATGGATCGAAACCTTGATATATAGAACCAAATACCCATACAGCTCTGGAGCTTCGTTATAGTGATATTATTTATGTTACATGATAATTCACTGTACTGTTAAATGTTTTGTTATATCAAGGTATTTATTATATCAAGGTTATCATATTATAAGTAAAAAAATTCCTTTGTTATACAGTATATCGAGGTTTTATATTTAAAATTGGTTATATTAAGATATTTTTGTAATAAATTTCAATTGAAAGAAAATTTTGTTATAATGACAGATTCAGTTTTATTGAGGTTTATTCTACTCTGGCAATCATAAATAATGCAACACGTAATACTTTTTATAAATAAAACATAGTAACTATAGAAATTTTTACTCTATAATAAAAATTTTTAGAAAAAAATTTTAAAAAATAATTTTTTTACATTGGATAAATTTCATCAATTGTAGTTTTTAAAAAATAATTTTTTTGGATTTTTTAAAAATATTTATGGCAAAGTTATTCTAAGGTTGAAACCTTAGTAAAAAAAATTTATAAGTAATACTTATAAAATTCTTTTATTAGAGTTTTAACCTTAGAATAACTATGTTATAAATATTTTTAAAAAATTCAAAAAAAAATTTTTTAGAAACTACAATTGATAAAATTAATTCTAATGCAAAAAAATTATTATATATTGCATTATTTATTTTTTATTTTATTTTTTTTCTTAAGCAGTTATGTTAATATTTTATTAAGTTTCTTGAAATTAATGTTCCTAGATTTAGTTCAATTCAATTTAGATTTATAAACCAAGTTCATTAAACCTGAACTGAACTTCAAATTTTGAAGATCATTGAATATGAATCTGAACTAAACTTAAAATTTATGAACTTGAACTGAACCTGAACTTAAAATTTAGTTCAGTTCAGGTTTAGTTCAAAGTTCATAAACATGTTTAGGTTTAATATTATATATATTTTTTATATATAGAACAAATTTATTTAGAGAATGAAGATAGGATTAATTAATAAAATTTTAAGAATTATAATATTTTTTATAATTTTATTAATAAAATTATGAAATTTATTATAATTCTTGAAATTTTACTAATTAATTCTATTTTTATTTTTTAAATAAATTTTTTTTTTCAGTATTAAGATGATCTCTTTGGTCTGAGCTTTTTATTAATACTTATAGTAGGTATATGTTTTATATAGACATATCTATAATGAACTATTAGACGAGTGTACAACTTGCTATACATGTAACTTTTCTATATTACCTATTTAAGAAGTCTGCCTGAGGGTTCTCTACCAGTTGTCATACCTAACATCCCTGCTTAGATGTTCTATTTAAATCCTCTGATCTAACCCTAGTATTAATTTCACCAGGTTACAAACCTAGTTTTATTTGTATTTAACTATAGGAATATAATCCTTAGATTATTTTTATCTTCGAGGTAAACCTACCAGAGCAAGCTGTATTTCCTTTTACTGCTAACCTGGTTTGACACAATGACTAAGACTAATACTTGCAGTCAAGGTTACCCTTTAAACTACTATTACTCTTGTAAAGTTCACCCAAACCCTAGTATCCATCTTTCTGACTTCTTCTCTATCATCTTCTACTAGCTGCAACTCGGAACTAACTGACTCTCCAGACTTCCAATCCAAATGGCCCAGTATGGTATACTTATGTATTTTTTTCTTTCAATGATTCTGGCAGCCTGGTTAGTCATATGTTCCTCTATATATCTTTGTCATCTGGTTTATCTAACAGTTCCTATAAAGGTGTTTTATAGGCTTCTATCAGTTCAATAACATCATCAAATATTTGTGTTACCTCTTTACTCAGGATTTCCAAGTAAGTTTCTATCTTTTTAGTTTCTTAGCCTTCTATGCCCAGTGGTCTTATCGTGGGTTTGCACTGAAGCCTTATATGATACTGGTTTTACATTCCTCTATATACATGTACCATGTAATATTACACTTTGCATAGATGCTCTGAGCTTTCAATGTTAGGTGAGACCTGACTTGGTGTACCTAAGATTACAGATGCCCAAAACTCAACCAATCAATAAGTTACTATAACACTGATATAATTTTCAAAATTCATTGTCTGTAGAAATTGAACCTTAGACCTGCCACTTGAGGGTTGATAACCTATCTACTTCACTAGGTTACCACACTCTAAATAATTTTGTTTTACATATAAAAATTCATTATATTGATATATATTTATTTTATAATTTTTAGTTCTAAAGAAAAGATACTTAATTTTAGATTTTTGATAAAAAAATCTAAAATTAAGTATCTTTTTTTTAATTGATGATTTACTAGTCATCTGAACAAAGATCATAGTGTAATATGATATAGATCATTATATAATTTACTATAGAGTGAAATGCAGCATACACCTATCTAAAATTTTTTTTGATACTAAATTAACAGTTCAAGTTGATTAATTAAAACTTGTAGAACTCACTAAGGCACATCAAATAGTGGTTATATCATCCAAATTGGTTTAGTAGATATTAAGATACTATCAAAAAACATTTAGTCAATTATGTAAAATTCTATATAAACAAACTATTTTTTGTATAGAATTTTATATAGAATTTTATATAGTTGGTTAAGCATTTTTTGACAATATCTTGATATCTACTAGACCGATTTGGATAATTTAACCATCATTAGATGCATTTCAGTAAGCTTTATAACTTTTAATTAATCAACTTGAACTGTTAACTTAGTATCAAAAATGTTTTAGATAGGTACATATTGTATTTTACTTTATAGTAAATTACATAGTGATTGCATCATATTATATTATGATCTTTGTTTAGATAACTGGCAGATCATCAATTAAATTTAAAAAATATAAAATAAATATATACTGATATGATGTATTTTTATATCTAAAACAAAGTTACTTAAAGAATAAAAATAGAATTAATTAGTAAAATTTCAAGAATTATAACAATTTTCATAATTTTATTAATAAAATTATAAAAAATATTATTATTCTCAAAATTTTACTAATTAATTCTATTTCTTTTTTTTTTTATTAAAGTCTCTGCCTTTAGAGTTCAATTTTTTTATTCAAGTATTTAGACATGGATGCCTTCAGAGACTTCCATACATAGGAGTTTACAACTAGTCACATATGCACTTTTGGTGCCTAATTTAAGTAGTTCATCTATACATTATTATACAGGTTCTATACTAGGTGCCATACCTGTTAGCCAACTAGGGTCTTGCCTATTTAAACCCTCTGTATATATAATTTGACTTGTAATCATGAGAACATCTTTTGGACTACATCCATCTAAAGTACTTAATGCTTTCAAGACTCTTAGAACTAGTTTATCTTTGACAAAAAACTTACTAAAACCTTTCATATTCTATACACAACTAATCTAGTTTTATACAATATGCTATAGTTACCTAACACTTGCAGTCACAAGAGTTGCCTATATAACTGCTATATTATACTATTTCTATTTTTGTAAAGTTTACTAGAACCCCAGTACTTATCATTGCAATATCTTTTTCATTATCTCTTACTAACTACTACTTAGGACTGACAAAACTCTTCTGACTTCCAATCCAGATAACCCAGTATGGTATACTTATGTATCTTTTTTCTTTAGTGATTTCAGCAGCCTGATTGATTATATGCTTCTCTATATATCTTGATATTCAGTTTATCTGTCTATCTCTTTGGAGGTGTTTTATAAGCTTTTATCAGTTTGATTGTACTATTGAAAGTTCATGCTACCTCTTTACTTAAAAATTTTCAAGTAGGTTTTCAACTCTTCAGTTCTTTAGTTTATTATGCCTAGTGGTCTTATTATAGGTTTGCACTAAAGTTTTATGCAATATCAGTTATTAACATTCCTCTATATATGTATAATGTTACACTTGGAATAGATTCTCTGAGCTCTTATTTAAGATGGTGCAACTTAAAGTTACAGATATACAAATTCAACTGATCGTTAAGAGACAGTTTGCCGTAATACAAGTTAATTTCCAAATTTCATTATAGGCCTGCCACTTAAAAGATAACAATCTGACTACTATACTAGAATCACTATCCTCTATTAATTTTATTTCTATTTTTTAAATAACTTTATTATAAATATAAAAATACATCATTTTGATATATATTTATTTTATATATTTTAGTTCTAAAGAAAAGATACTTAATTTTAAATTTTTAATAAAAAAATCCAAAATTAAACACAGAGAAAACAAATAGAAGAGAATATAAACAAAAGATATGAAATGATTAAAACTAATCAAAAATAAATGATTTGAAGCCTACTAAACAGACCATATAAGAAGATTATTCTAAACAGGTTCATAATGCAAGACAAAGAAAAAGTCAACCTAATATCAGAGCCAGACACAGTTTTAAATGGTTTGGTAATGCACTACAAAAATCAATTCAGAAAAAGAAAAACCAAACTAGAAGAAATAGTAAAAGAATGAAAAAAAGATATACAAGCCAAAAAAGTGAATTAATAAGATCTGGTATGAGAAATTAAATGAAGAAATAGAAGAAAAAGAATGGGAAAACATACTCAGAGAACTTAAAGCAAACACAGCCTCAGAAATATCAAACATAAGCTACAAATTAATAAAATGAGCAGAGAAAAAGTCACAAAAAATCTTTAGAGCATTTGCAAATCTGATTATAAAAAAAGAATATATATCAGAAAAGTGAAAAATAGCATAAGTCTATCTAATTCTGAAAGATGTTGAATGGGAATATAGTTTAAACAACATTAGGCCAATAGCATTGATTGAGACTTTTAGAAAAGTTGGCACAAAGATAATAACAAGAAAACTAGCCAGAGTGTTTATAAAAAAAAACATACTTAAGAGCCCAAACTTTATAGGTCTTCTAGGCAACTCTACAGAATAACCTATATATATACTGAATATGATAATAGAGAAAGTACAAGAAAAAAATAAAGAAGTTTGGATACTGTTACAGGACATGAAAAAGGCATTTGACTCAGTTTCATTAGAAAGCCTAGAATGGGCTCTAAAAAGAGTTAAAATATTACAAAAAACAAGAGAATATATAAATAATATCTTCTGTAAATGGAAACTCAAAGTCATCATAGCTTATGGTCTAACAGAAGAGATAGTAGCAGGAAATGGAATAGACCAAGAAGAGGTGATTTTACCACTAGTCTGGCATCTCTTTTATGATCCATTATTAGAATGAATACAAGATGATGAATTACTAGGATATGTAGTAGAACAAGAAGTTGCAGAAAGAGCATATAGTAACAGTATCACAAAATATAGACAAGCAGCAATCACATATGCAGATGACACAACATGAATTGCAAACAGCAAAAAACAAATGATAAGAATTCTAAGTATTGTAGAAAAATTCTTTAAGGTGAATAACATTAAGATAAATGGATCTAAATCAAAGCTTATAGTAATGAACACAAGAATAAAAGAGGCAGAAAGAGAAATCACCCTTGGTCATAGCAAAATAACAGAAGAGCCTAAAAATAAGATTATAAAATCACTAGGAATCTGGCTAAACAGTAAAATGAAAGAATCATTAGTATATAAGAAAGCAAAAGGAATAGTAAGTCAAACAGTCAAAGATTTGAGATACAAAAAAATGACAATGAGCCAGATTGCATATATAAACAATGCAGTAATAATCTCTAAGCTAAAATATCTCTTACAACTAACAAAAATGTCAGAAAAGACAATTGATAAAATATATCAACCATTAATATACTTGGCTAAGCACAAATGCAATATGATGAAAACATCAAGCAATTGTATGATTGAGCATAAAGATCTAGAAAACTGCAAATCACTAAGACAAGAAATAACAATGAAGCAAATTAGTAGCATCTTCTTAAGACTTAACAGACAAAACAGCCTAGGGGAATTAACAAGACTCAGAATAGCTCAAGGATGCCAAAAAGCAGGCCTAACAAAAGATATTTGGCATGTTGAAAGCAAATCAGAAGCTAAAAATTTTGGAAAGATAACTTAGCATGTCGAACAATAGCTAAGGCAAAAGAAATAGAAATAAACATTAAGATAGCAAAATGGCTGTGGAAAGTTTATAAACATGATAGACAAATAAAAGATATACTAGAAACAAAGATATGGACAACAAGTAGTAACACAATAAACAAGCAAGGATTATTATATGTAAATCAGCTAATAGATATAAAGAGTAACAACTTAATCACATGGAGACAGCTCAAGAGTCTTCAAGACCTATTATGCAAGAGAAAGAAAGCCAAATGGTTTAGCAAAATAAAAAGGAAGCTGCTAAAAATACAAACAAGCAAAGAAGTACAAGACTAATACAAAATAAACAGCTACAATACACAAGCTTTAAAGATTAAGTAGATAAAGATTTCAAAAGACTGAAGAAAAAAGTAATAGATCATATATGGACTAAAACATAATCAGCAATTCAGCAAAGTAATTAAAAAAAAGAAGAAAAACATGCTAACAAAACATTGGCTAATGCATAATAAGAAGAAAAAATACATACAGAAATAACTGTATGTAAAGGCTATAAAAATAGAGCAGAACAGATAACAGACAAGTGTGAAAAATGGATAAGATGAGACCAGAACATGAAAGTGGTCCCTGAGCTACTAATTGAGAAAACAAAAAACAAAATAAACACAATATTAGAACAGCTATTAGAAAATAGAAGAACAGAAGAATAGAAAAAAGATGAAATAAAGTTATTAGAATTAAGACTAATAGAAGAATTAGAAGCAGAACTGATTAAGAAACAGAAGTTAAAAAGTTCAATCACAAGGCAATTAACAGAAATTCTGATATAAAACAAAAAAAGAAACAAAGAAAAGTACATTATCTATACCGATAGAGCATTATATAAAAAGGATAAAGGAAACAATATAGAAAGAATAGGTATTTGCTGGGTGCAAGTAGGAGATAAAGAAGACTGACCAGAAGAAGAAGCACTATTTAGACTTGAGGGATGGCCTTCAGCAACAATTGCAGAGTTAGCAGCAGTATGGACAGCAATATTAATGATCCTAAAAAGAAAGAATCTAGAAATATATACAAACAGCACTACTGTATTAAGAAATATTAATAGAGCAATACAATGTACAGAGAATGGAAGCACCTTAAAGAGAAAAAATGCAATGTGAATAATGAACATTGTAGGTCTTATTAAAAGCAAGAAGATAAAGATAGAAATAGTCAAAGTTAAAAGTCACAGTAAAGACAGATGGAATGACAGAGCAGACTCTCTTGCAAAAAAAGAAGCAACTTGCAAAGAAATAATATATGCAAAAAATGTTAGATATGATGAAATAGAGTACCATTTGGAATAGAAAAACAAAAAAACTAACATTCCAGTTAGACTTCTGTATAAAATAATAGTGAATGCCAGAATCAGAGCCACTTGAAGAAAAACGAACCCAATAAAAGTGCTAGAGCCAGAAACAGATAACACATTACACAATTGGACAAGCTTCTGGAAAGATATGAACAGAACAAAAGAAGTTTACTGTATGTTAAGAAAACTCAGCACAAGAAGAGCTGCAGTGATTAAGTGCATAATGAACAGACTGCTAACACTTGAAGAGCTAAATAGAAGAAGACCAGAGGTTTATACAACTGCAGAGTGTCAGGTATGCCAAGTTGGGAAAATAGAAACACAAGCACACTTAGCAAGCTGTAGTGAACAAAGAAGCTTATGGAAGTGAATCCAAAAAGTCACAATAGCAACTGCATAGAATGCACTTAAAGAAGAAGAAAAGAACAGAATTCTATCACAAGTCCTATATGAAGCATTATTTGGGAAATCAGAAGCAGAAGAAATTGCAAACAAAGAAACACTGATAAAGAAACTGACAAAAACAAATATAGAAGGAAAACTCAATTGACTTCTAAACAATCAGGCAACGCAGAAGTGCATAAATATAGTGACAAGAACAGTATAAAACACTTTCTATGATCAAGTATAGAGGATTCGATATGAAAAGACACAAGACTGGGAAAAGAAGTCCAATATAACAAACAAAATGAAGAAAAAAGTTCATGCAAGAGAGAAGACAGATAAAGGAAAGAAGAAGGATAATCAAATGAAAGAAGAAGAAAAAAAGAAAAATAGAAAAAACAAACTGAATAAAGAAGGAAGCTTGAAAGACAATCAATATGCTTATTACAGAAGGGAAAATGCCCTTCTGGTATGGCTTTAAGTAGTTAGACGAGCAGTCTATCTCTAACTGAGATAGTGCGGCAGGTTGCACTTAGGTATCATAAGGGTGGCCAAGTAATGCTAAACTTAGATATTGGGAAATTCTATGTAATTGTATATATATATAGTTTCAAGAATCTTAATAAAGTACTAGCGTAACTGCTTAAGGTAAAAAAAAAATTAAACATCTTTTCTATAAATTTTTTTTTTTTTTTATTTTGGCAACAATGCCAGTTGGTTTATTAGCTTTAATTTAATATAGTACAAATTTACAGTTACATTTTTAGAATCAATTATTACTAGTACTATATACTATCTAATTTTACATTACTAACTTCATTTGGTTACATATATGGCATCTAAGTGCATGTCTGCTGCATGCCTGTACACAGTTATCTTAACAACCACTTGCAGTCAGAGCATACAATTAAACCACTACTCAGACAAGGATATCTACTGAACTTAATACGATATCTCAAATATTAGGGTACTGTCTTCTGTAAATCATATCCATATATTCTACTTACATGTTTTACCTGATCTTGTTTCTTTTGTCTTTTAATTTAACTATATTTAGTATTACCTTGTTTCCTATATTTCTCACTTTTTTGTCACTGTAACACTTCAAAATTGGTCCTACTCAGATATGTTTGATCTTTATGATCTTTCCATCTTTGGTATGCCTGTTATTGATTCCTCTAAGGTGTTCTAATAATGGTCTAGGATCTGCAAAGAACCTATATCTCAAGCCAAATCTGCTGCCACTATTGGTCTTTTTGACCAATTCATATCTTAAGCCAGGTCTGCTGCTGCCATTTCTGCAGATGCCCTAGGTCTTAACATTATATAGTAACTCAATGCTGCATTTAACCTTCAATATAGTGCTCCTTTCTATGATGAAGACTGAAACTTGTTATACTTACAAACAGAACAATTCTATTTATACTTAGAGAGTTCTTTCGACCTTAGTGATATCATACTAACATATATTGCAAGCTCCCAGCTTATTTGATAATACCTGCAGGACAATTCTGATTATGCCTCAGGAAGTTACACTAACCCCAGTGATGCCATACTACTTTGCAGATCTTATCTTACATTGGTTGGTTAATTTCAGTCTTGCTTGTTATAGACTTCCATATAGGTATGATCAGGAATCTGATTTGGTACTTTTACATTCACAAGAAAGTTATATGCCAACCTCTAAGATTTTTCTCTTCTATAATTAAATTATTCAGCTATGCCAAAGGTGCTTTCAATTTTTGGTTAAACCAATTCTTTATCACAGTCTGTTCTCATATTTACCACTTCTCTCATCATTCTAGTTTTGGTTACTTTTAGAATACTCTCCCAATCAAATTCTCTTTTTGAATCCTAATTAAAACTTATTTGTACAATCCATTAATTATTCTTCCAAGCAAATACTCTACAAGTTAAGTACAGGGATGTTAGTACTGCCTATATTAGAAGGTATAAGGATGTTGGTGCTGCCCTAGCCTAAAGGACTTATATATATAATCTTTTCATAACTATAACCTTCTGTAACAACTGCTTGTTACATATAGTGCTTGCACTTTACGATTAGGTCTCTTTTTAAGAATTTCTATTTCTATCATTGTACTGTACTTGAACTTAATCACAGAGCTTCATACTCAATTACAGGCTCCTTATTAGGTTACAGAAGCTAAAATCTTTCAATTTTGCCTTCAGCCAGACTTGACCTGTTGACCTTGACTGTAAAGAGTATAGGAGCTTAACCACTAAACTATGGGATCTACATTCTTTTTCTATAAATTTAAAAAATATAAAATAAATATATGTTAATATGATATATTTTTATATCTAAAATTAAGTTATTTTTTTATTTTTATTTTTTAATATTAAGGTGAATATTTGTGATCCAGAATTTTATTAATAATATATTTGGCTAATAGGTGTATTACAACTACAGAGGGCAATTATAAAAAAGTGTACAATTAGCTACTTGTACAACTTTAGTTATTGTCTAATTTAAGTAGTTCATCTAAAGATTTTACACTAGCTGCTATATCTGAAATCTGCTTGTAGGTTCCTTATTTAACCATACTAGTTTTCATATCTATTTACTTATCTCTGCCTATTAATGGTTTAGTTGATGCCAATGAAAATATGTTATGATCACTAAGTCTTTAAAGCAGTTCTTTAAAATCTTTAACTTTGTATTAAACCTTCTAGAATCTTCTGTATTCTATTCACAGGTCGAATGAATGAATAAAAGATGAATAATAGGTAAATAACAGAAAAAAAAACTGCCATTATTCTACCCTATATCTGCCAAATAATGGCAGCATAACAG
>CAJVQA010004025.1:0-18289 GCA_910591915.1 Cetraspora pellucida | reverse complement strand
CTATATCCTAACTAAATCTAATAAAAAGCTAATATTTCATTTAACTCATATGTAGGCGAAGTAGCAGAAACGACGTAAGTAACATAAGTGACATTTCCGTTACGTCCGTGTGACCTTGGATCGGGTCAGGATCGTCGCTTCGATAGGGACACCCGTGACCCCAAAAATCGGGCTCACAGTACGTAATTTTAAATTCCGTGACTGATTTTTATCTAATACAGGAGAGACTTCACTCGGTGTTCGCATAGCATTTCTGAAATCTGTGACAGGTTAGTCAATTACATGCCTGACTCTATCATGACGGCATAAAAATTTACCCCGATTAAATGTATGACAAATCATTATGCCATTACAATATTAGCTAAAATTATTACGAATCAAAAAAAGATTCCCTTTCCAAAATCAATAATCGAAACGCATAGTCAACCTTAATTTTTTTTTTAACCCGATTCGTGGAAGTTCCTTTAACATCTACGAGAATTTCTTAATTATTTGAATTTGAATTTGAAATATACAAAAGATAGGGAAGGCAGAACTACAACGAATATACAAAAATGTTCTCAGAACGATGACTCGTGTTAAGAATAGCACATGAATCAGAGTTCAAGTAAGGTGGAAGATTCCTGCTTTCACATAAACTTCTTTCAGCCCAAAAAAAAAAGGCACAAGAAAGTTCATAGATTAAGTTTAAATATGTATAAATGTAATGGTTAAAAAAATCCGGGTCAAGTAATTTGCTAAACTGCGTGAAAAAAAACTTTATAAAAAAAAGCTCAAACATTGTATAGCATATATTAAATATTACTGTAGAAATTCGAATATTTCAATATTATTTACTTGTAGCGATAGTAACATTGGAATTAATGTTATAATATGCATAGCGATAGATATCAATAGTTAAATTTTTTAATAAAAATTGACCGACGGTCATAAATACTACATCACGTTATCAGATAACCTGTCACAGATTTCAGAATGCAAAAAAAATATTTTACAATACCAGATCATTTAGTACATAATCCAACACCATTGTTATTATAATAAAATGGTGATAGATTATACTCATGACATGTACTATAATTTTTTATATGTTATACACCGGATGAAGGATCAGTTGTCTAACACTAGTACATAGTGTCTAAATTTGGTGATTGGCCAATCAACTAAAGAAATCAACACAACCAGCCCGAATAGACGGAATGTCTCGGAATTTAACTAGTTAATGATTAATCGATTAGTTGTTTCAAATAGACTAGTTGGAAAGTTGTCAACTAGTTGGTTTTTCAACCAATGATTTGGATCACTATGTCTTTTATAAAAATGTACAGCTAAACGGATAAATCAATATCCGGCTCAAAATGTATGTGTAGTTTTATTATTATTTGAATTTTTATTATTGAATAGCGTGAACCCCCGTGAGCCGCCATTTTGCCAATTTAGTTCAAATGATAGTATATTCGCTATATTTATACATGGAATTCCTTTTCAGAATTTGTGTCACTTGTACAAACTTAATTAAATATTTCACCGCCATTTATATCTGAAAATCAACACCTTAATATCTCGAACATCTAACCTCGTCTAAAATTCATCAATTACACTGCTTAAATTGTGAGTGTAAATCGTATTAAGAATGTCCATTTTATGAATGTTGGTTTGTAGTAAGTTGTATATATTAATACTTTAAATATATTTTAGCTGTCAAAATGTGGGTATATGGAGCACGATTAGCATATTCATAATTTTACAACTTATTGGTATTAAATTTCAATATTTCGAATATCGCACAATTTACATAAACTATCAGGAAGTAAGTATAAAATTTGGATAAATTAATTTTTCATACTTAGTTATAAATTGTTAACTAATAATTACCAAATTTAACAGTCCGTGAGTATAAAATTCTGATAAATTAATTTGGTTCTAAATAATTGGCTAATAATTACATAATTCACCAGTACGTGAGTATAGTATATATTCGAAATTTACTGGTTATACTAAATAATAATTCGAAGATAACACGATTTACGTAAATAATTAGTTCGTGAGTATATGATTAATAAATTATTATTCGTTGCCAGTGCATGTATTGTTACATAAAAACAACTGTAAGCAACTTAGAGATATGCGAGGGTTTTTTAATTTTGTGTTGGACAAGGCACTGGCTAAAAGCATCTTAACTCAAAATTTCACGAATGAGTTAGAAGCTTCAATTTTCGAGTTACATCTGATCCTGTCGATCAGTGTAGTGATGCCACTTGCCGAATAGTGGATGATAACATATCTATGTATAACTCTTTTAGTAAGCTTCATCACAACCCCGAGCCAGTGAAAAATATACGAATTTTGTTTATTGTACTCTGAAAACATAAATTTTAATTTTTTTTTGAGGATTTTCAAAAAATATTTAATATTTACTTAGTGTTTAGGAAATTATTTTTATGACTCAAATAAGAACATGTAGAGCCTCAATAATTATTTATCGTTTTTTATGATCACGTGATTCTTGCCCATCAAAATATTGCAGAAAAACAACATGCAGTCATAAATAATAATCGACATTTTTATTGCGAATGTTTCATCATTCGCCATGGTGGCATCTCGTTAATTGAAATTTCTTGGCGTAATCATCATTAATGAATTACAAATCATTCTCCAAGAATCATTAAATGCACTGGCGATAAATTACACGTCTAATAATAAAACTTCACAATTAATTTTAAAAATTGCTTAATTTACATTAATTTTCAGACAGTGAGTTTAAAAATTTTATCGTATTATTCATTATAATGATCTAATGCTAAATATCCATTAAACTATTACATTTAACCGCTAGAGAGTAAGTATATATTTGATTTAATAATTAATTAATTAATACTAACTTTATTTATAATTATACCAATTAAATAAGAATGTACGTATAAAGCTTGTTATTCATATTCATTTTTTAAATTGTGATTAATTTAACTATGATAAATTATTTCAACAAGCGCGTGAGTATAAATTTGATTTTATATGTTTATTTATTTCGTTAAAAACAAAAAATTTATTGTCAATTTATTGCACATACCCAGCGAGTAAGTATAAGATAAGAGTTTACGCTTATCGTTAAAAAAATAATACTTTAATTTATATGAATTGCATTAACTTCCAGCATGTAAGTAAAATGTTTCAAGTATACATATTGTTGACCGGGCCTACCGAATAATTGATTGTGAGAGAAATTAATTGTAATTATTTGAGCTCAATTAATTGATTGGTGGCGCAACCACAATGAGTTAATTAAAGCTTAACTAATATAATTAATAAGTTCTTATTTATCACATACAATATTTATCACTCCCATATGGAGGCAATTATCTTATTGGTTATGATAACGATTATAATCAATTATAATTGCGTAATGATTGAATTGCAATTAATTTTTCGGTACCCCTACTGTTAGTCTGTATTATAAGTATTTAATGTATAAATCATACGTTTTCTAGCATGTATGTATTAAGTTAGAATACATAATTAAATTTCAATTACCAAATTTTACGTCTTAATTTATAATTTAAAACATCGTATAAATCGATCTATTTGCAAGCAAGTAAGTAAGCTTCATTACAAATATTTATCGATTTCCCATAATTTACTCTAAATATTATTTGACTTATTTGAATTTCCAGTGAGTGAGTATAAATTTTATTATAATGTTTAAAAACCTTACTTCGAATTTTTGACTTAAATGATTAAATATATTATTTCAACAAATAAGCGGGTAAATATAATGTTTCGAAGTACGCACATTAAACCTGATGCTAAATAATATCTATAACAATATTGATTATTAGAGGGTAGGTGTGAACTTTGATTATGTGTATATATTCATTAATCTGAATTTTGTAATCTGACAAATATATAAATTACATCTACTAGGAAGTAAGTATAAAGTTTTGTCATGAACAAATCTATCTTTAATCAAAATTATTTCTAAACAATATGCTGATAATTCACTTAATTTATTAGGAAGTAAGTTATATTTATCAAATTTTACGATAAATTAATGCTAAACATTTCTATTAATACATTTTTAATTATCAGTGAGTAAGTATTAAATAAATATTAAATGAGTATTTCAAAGTTTTATTGTACTAAATAAAGTTTCAAATAATTAATAAATTTTACTATTTCCAGAAAGTGAGTATAGAATACGTTTTTTCATGTTCAGGGTTTGCAATGTATCTGTGCTAAACAAACTTCGATTATTAGAAAGTATGAAGTTCAATTATTTATCCATATTCTTTTTAAATTAATTATTTAAAACTAATGATACCAAATTTTATTCGTAATAAATAAATTTCAAAATTACTAGGAAGTAAGTTAAATATAATTAAGTTAAATATTTATTATAATTTATTAAAGCTAATAAAATCATTAAAATTACTTGTAATACTAGAGAGTAAGTATTAATACGTATAGTACTTGAAATTAGTTAAACCATAATTAAATACTAATTAAAATTTTAAAATGAATCATTAATCTTTTAGGAAGTAAGTATGAATATCATATATTTGTACATTATGTTAACTAAATTTACAATGACTCAAATTATATTTGATAATAGAGAGTAAGTTAAATACTTTTTCTATTTATGAATTTATAATTATTTATTAACAAATGATATTTAATAATTACTTAGGTTGTGAGTGTAAAATTTGATTATATTAATCTATATAATTAAAATCAATGCTGATGACTATTAAATAATTTCAGGGTGTAAGCTTAATTCTGTCATTTTATTAATGCAAAAATTCATTCTAATTTAACACTAAACAACACCTCAACTATTACAATTTCATAATAGCGTGTGAGTGTAAAGCTTAAGTATATGATTTTGTAATCAATTTTGTAATTAACAAATATATATGTATTAATTTTGTGACAGAATGTGAGTGTAAATTTTAATATATACGTTCGTTTAATTTAAAATTTCATAATATATTTAACATCAATAATTTTTTAAATAATCATAATATTATATTAATCTAGTTTGTGAGTAAGAAGTTTGTTACCTTTAATCGAAATAACAATAATTTATTTTTAAATGATGCATGTTTTACTAGGAAGTAAGTTAAATATTTCTTATGTTTGTTTTCAAATGGGGAATCGCAATAAAACTTACTAAACGCTTACATTTTAAACAGTAAGTAAGTATTAAGTTCGATTTGAATGGTTAAATCAGAATTACAATTGTTTGATGAAATAATAATAATATAAATTACATCAATTTGCCAGGAAGTGGGTATAAATATCAATTATGTGTGTATATTAATTTGTTAAATCTGTAAAATTGTTAACATATATAATATAAACTAAAGATGGTATAAAGTTCGATTAATACTTTTGCATGATCAGAATTTTGAATAAATTAATATTAAATAATGAATAAAACGATAATACTAACTATTAGGGAGTAAGTTTAGTGTTCTATTAGTCTTCTATAATGAATTATTACTAATTTTTAATTACTTAAATTTCTTCAAGCACCGACCCGTAAGTATAAAGTTTTATTGTATTCTTTTATTAAATAAAATAACATTTAATCGACCCATAAATTCATTAAATATTAGGTGAGTACAAAGTCAGTCGCTAATAAATAAAATTAATCAATTATTAATGCTAAAAAAATTACAGTGAGTGAGTATAAAAATGATCACATCTTTAGTTCAAAATTTCTCAAATTATAACTATGGTTTTATATATTGCAGTAAGGGGTTAGAATATCTTTATTTTCTAAATTTAATTTCATGATAAATTGTTACTGAATGATGTTTAAAACAACTAACAGGGAGTGAGTATAAATTCAGTTACTCGGATGGTTCATTAAAATTAGTACTAATTGATACTACAAATGACTAAAAAATACATGATATAATAAAATTTTATAACTATTTAATTTAGTGGCAAGTAAGTATAATGTTGACTAGGTTTTGTTTAAATAGAATTTCATCACACATAATCACTGATATGTAAATGATGTCAACTATCAGGCAGTAAGTAGAGAGTTCATTCATTAAATTATTTAATGGTAAATTACTGCTAATGACAATAAATTATTACATAAATATCAGGAGGTAAGTATTAAATGTATTAAATTTAAACAAGAATTACAAATGTGCTAATTTTCATCTATTAACTACTAGCTTGTAAGCATATTGTTTGAATTCGCATAATCTTATTGTATTAAATTTATGCTATAAGATTGTGCTAAATAAATTGTGCTAAATAATTCTCCAACCATTTACTAAAATTATATTCGCTAGCGCGTAAGTTTTAGTTGTTTATGTATATTTATATATTATTAATCAAATTTCACTAATAAATGAATCATTAAATGCTTATGCATGTTTACAGAAGGTGAGCTTAAAAGTAAATCAAAAATTTCAGTAAAGCATAAGTTATAACTGATATATAAAGCATTGTCATTTACTTAGGGAGTGAGTATTAAAGTTCATTTATCTATTAAAAAATCTTGCATTAAATAATATTTTTAAACGAATTACAGAATGTAAGTCAAATTATTCTTATATGTAAAATCCGAAGTTTGCTTTGAAACCTCTAAATGCTATTTAAATTGCATTGATTACTAGTCTGTAAGTATTAAGTTCAATTGATAAATGGGTTATTTAACTTTTGCTCGAAAGTAAAACTAAATATGCACGCATTACACTAACCTTTAGTGAGTAAGTATTAAGCTCAATTAAATGTATTTATTAACTCGGGATTACTAAATGATACTTAAATTATTAAATAAACACTAATAATTCACTAGAGAGTAAGTTCTGTTCTGTATTTACTGATGCCAAAATATACTTCTAGTAATCAGTTGTAATCAATCTACAGATAGTGAGTATAAAGGTTTATTTCATACATTTATTTATTGAAATATTATAGTAAATTAATAACATTACATAAATCACTTTAATTACTTAGTATGTGAGTTAAAAATTCGGGTAAATATTAGATCTTAGTATAACCTTCTAAATAATTATGTAAATTGGACCTGACTATTAGGGCGTAAGTATGAATATCGATTATACTTGTTCAATTGATTAATGTTATAATAATTATATTACTTTTATTAACTTTTAGGGAGTAAGTTTATTACTTATTTAAGTTTAGAATTTCATTAATACTCTAATTGACATAAAATTTCATAACCTCCTAGAGCGTGAGTAAAGCTCGATTCAATTAATATGCTTAAATCATAAATTTCGTTAATTTAATAATAATTAATACTTTGATTATATTGGTTATAAGTTTGTGAGTAAAAATTTCATTGCATATTAATTTATTAAGTCGTTTGAATTAATTGAATACAAATTTAATTGTATAACTTTTGAAACCATAAGGGAGTAAGTTGATTATATATATCTAATCAGAATCCCACAATACATTAGTACTAAATATTAATAAATTCTTAATTGCATTAACTACAGCAAGTATGTTTAAATATATATAAGCATTGATTAACCCAATCTTCAACATGAGTTACAATATAATGTAAATCAACGATATAAATTATCTACCAGGGAGTAAGTGCACTGTTTCAAATTAGAACTTTATTTTGAATAAAATGCTAATTATATTTCAATTATTATTAATTTTTAGCGAGTGAGTATTAGGTTTTATAGATATATTTACTGTTCAAATCAGAATTTCATAACATTTTATTACATCAAATGTCAGGAAGTAAGTATAAATCTCAATTTTGTATATTTGTTAAATCAGAATTTCTTCATGAGCTTAATAATTTAATTTATTTACATTAACTGATAGCATGTACGACCAATATATTTTTATATTTTTGACAAATGAATAACGCAATTAATTATCTAGCTTATGTCAACTATCAGGAAGTATAGTATATTTATTATATTAAAAATTTCACAACTGATAGATGCCTTTCAAATTTCAAAAAGGGAATTACTAATTATTTTCGTTGTAATTTTTTTTTTTGAATTTTGACGGCATCTAAAATTCACAACGGATGATTATTGAATTACACTTTAATTATTAGGAAGTAAGTTTAAACTATTACATTTAAACAAGAGTTTTATAACGAATTAATGAACTGTATATTACCATATAGGCGGTAAGTAAAGCTCGTCACGCTTCAAATTTGAAATTTTCGATGATTATTAACATTTTAAATCGTTGTTAAGTATTAAGATTATGTGAGTACGAAAACAGAAATAGTTAATCAACATTAAATACGCGTTAAAATTTTAGTTAACTATGTAAAGTCTCCGAATTACCAGAACGTAAGTTTAAATTTTAATTAATATTCGGTTTAAATCATTTACTAAGTTTGACAATGAAATTAATGCAATAAATGATTACATAAATTATTTCATTTTTAAGAACGTAATTTTTTCAATATTCGCTTGATAAATCAAAATTTTGAATTATACTAAATAAATATAAATTACATGAAACGTCAGTGAGTGAGTATAAGGTCTGATTTAGTTTTATTTGCAAAATAATAAATTATTACTGAATGTTCCTTCGAATTTTTTACAATATCATGCAGTTTGTGAGTAAACATTTATAGAATCTCATAATGAATTGGTTTAAATAATTATTCATAATTTTGTCAACTTGTTAGAAAGTAAGTTCGAAAGTTTATAATTATTTTTAAATAGTTGTTTATTGTAATTGATTGATTAAATAAATCGTACCTTTTTCCAGAGAGTGTGTATTGTTCAAGTTTCATATGTCTATTAAAATCAGAAATTAGAAATTAATATTATAAATAATTTAATATTATGTCGACTAATAGAATGTGAGTATAAGTTCTATTATATTTTCATCGATTGTTTTCATAAATCGGAATAAAATCTTGATTGATTTTTTAAAAAATTATCAATTGCTAGGAGGTAAGATTGAATTCAATTTATATATTTATTGGTTAATTCACTAAGGAGTATTGTTAAATCACACTTTAAATAATAATCAATTATAAAATGATATATTTATTAGAAAGTAAGTGGACCTATATATTATTCAAATTTGAAAATAAACTATCGCTTAATAAATTTCAATCACATCCATCATTAGGAAGTAAGTTTGAGTATACACTTTGATTCAGATCAGAATTTCATTCCAAATTATTCAATAATTTTTTTAAATTCAAATTATCAGAACGTGAGTATAATGATCGATTAAACATGTTTCTTTAAGTTGCGATGTTAGTAATAAATGACAAGCAATATTTTATTCATTTATTAAACTTAACTATAGTCAGTATGTATAAAGCCGACTTCGAATATTCCTATTCAATAATGAATTATATTCAATTATATTCAATAATGCTTAAACGAAATAATTCAATAATAGGATGTAAGTGTGACATATCCCGTGTTAAATCAGAATTTGAAATAAATTGCTACTAAATAAATAATTGCATCAAACTACAGCGTGTGAGTATAAAATTTGATTTAGATTTGAATTAAAATTTAAAAATAAGAATTAAAAAAATTGCATTAATTGTATCAATACCAGAATGTGGGTATAAATTTTATTCTTTTATAATCGAATTTGATTAAATATTGAATCAAATAAACTATCAATTACAGGCAGTAAGTCTTAATTTATACACATTTTTATATTAATTCATCAAGTTACGTGAATTATTAATATTCTTTTTATCGATTTTATATTTTACCAACTGTCAGTTTGTGAGTATGAAGTTTAATTTACCGGCATGTATGAATTTTTACCTAATTTTAATCTAATGTCTATATAAATTATATTAATTTTCAGATGGTAAATATAAAATTCAGTTACATTATATTTAGTTGTCAAAACAATATTCTTAATCTAAATGATTATATTATTATAGGGAGTAAGTTTGAATGTGTATTTGTTCAAAAGTAGTTTATAACACTTCAAATAATCACTAAAAAATCTATAACTATTAGCGAGTGGGTATAAAATTTGTTTATATGTACATTTGTTTAAAATCGCGAAAAAAAGCAATCCAGAATGCTAATTCTAAATAATTTACATATAATTACTAGTGAGTGAGTATAAACTCCGTTTATGTTTTTGCAAATTGTAACGATGATAAATAATTTTAAAATAAACTAACCAATTTGCTTTTTATGAAATGATTTAAATCATTATTTTTAACTAAACACCAGAGAGTAAGTAATAAATAGTGCTCCTCAAAATCAAACATTTGATGGAAACTAAGTATTGAGGAGCACTAGCAATAATATTTATCTATTTGACAGTGCTTCTATAATAAATTATTGCTAAAAAATAAATATTCTTTGTATAATTATAACCACTACAGTCTGTATGTACAAACTTAAATTTATATAAAGACAATCTCTCTCTACCGAACCTAGGATTAATTTTTGAGAAATTCGATGTAAAAAATCCATTTTTTCAAGCAGACTTATCAGTTTTTTTTGAGTTCTGCATAGAGTTTATTTTAAATCATATAGATTCGGTATAGAGGGATGACTGTACTTACTATTTCATGGAGTTAATATTAAATTTGCATTAATTATTTTAATTACCAGGAAGTGAGTGTATATTCTTATTTTCTCATAATTTAATATTAAATATGCATCTTATTCATTGTTTAAATTCATAAACTAATAGTGAGTAAGTATAAGTTTAATTATGCAAATTCATTCATTAAATCGGATTTCATTTTAATTTAACAACTTTATTAGCGAGTAATTATAAACTTAATTGAAAATTTCACTTATTAAATTGATTCTCGCAATAATTAATGCCGAATAATATCTTAAATTACATGATCACCAGCTAGTGAGTATATTTTTAGTTTTGTGAGAGTTGCCTAATAAAAATACTGTATTTAACTTCAACTAATTCATATAACAGTTTGTATGAATTTTCAATTTGTTTGTTTAGGGTATCCTTAAGCACCATTCTTAATGGACTCAATAGAGAATCCGATCAGTTTTTCTTAAGCTGCAATCGGGTTCTATGTCAAATTCATTGGTAGAGTTGCTTAAGGACGCCCTTAATCAAATCTTTTAATGATAAACTATTAATACTTCTAATAATGAAATTTCAGGCAGTATGTCCCATTTCATAATCATTGTTAAACTATAATTTTTATAATTATCTAAATAATGCTTTTAATTAAATTTCAGGAGGTATTTTCTATTCATATAATAATTCGTTAAGCTAGGATTTGTATAATGAATTATTAAATGAATTAATTATATTGAACCTTTAGTATGTGAGTATGAAGTTTGAATGTATATAATAGAATTTATGAGGTCACATCAGGACAAACTTGGCATAACCATCAGGATTATTTATATATGAAGTTTAAATAAATTCCAAAACATATAATTTAATATGAACATTTTTCAAAAGAAAGTCATTTGAAAATTCATAGAATTTTGGATAGCAATCATATTTTAAACACCAATTATATAATTGATTTGGTTGGTTATGTAGAATGTTTTTTACACATATTTACGACGAATTATTACTAATACAATTTATTATTACATTACTTAGTAAGTGAGTATAAAATTTTATAGCAAACTTATTTAAGTTGAACACTATTTCACAACTGCAATAATTTTATCTATTATTAGGAAGTGAGTTAATGTTTATTGCTATCATTATTTGTTAAAATTATATCATACTCAAATATTTATAATTGTATGAAATGATTAGTATGTAAGTATAAAAATTGATCGCTAATATTTTTAAATTAGAATTAAATTTGTTTAATAATATTTCTATAAATTATATTAAAGTGTGTAAGTAAAAACTGATAACATGCTATAAATCTATTTACTAATATTTATTACTGAATAATTCTTAAACTACTAGCAAGTTCGTATAATTTCATTATCGTATATATGCAAAATTGAAGTTTACAATGTATTAATAATGCTTTTATTTTTTTTAATTTATATATAGGGGGTGAGTATAACGTATATCTATTTTAAGTAAAAATTTGACTAAATTTTATTATCTATTGCATCAATATCAGCGCGTAAGTATACATTAAATAGCACATATTTTTGCTAAATATGTATTCATTAATAATTTACTTTTAAATATCTTACCTATAAGTGTGTAAGTATATATTTCCAGTTATAAATGACGATCCAACATTAATTTCACACAGTGATTTCTTAAATTATTAATTACCAGGAAGTGAGTATAACGACCAACTTTTTATATTTATAAATTGGAATTGCATAAATTACTGCTTCATTCTCACAAACAAATATTAATTGTCAGTACGTGAGTATCAAACTTTTGAAATAGATTCCAAAAAAGTTGTTGGTGATAATATTTTTGCTTATTATATAATACATTTATTACAAGATTGTAAGCATAAATCTGATATTAATTTGTCTATCAATAAATTATTGTTAATAATTAAAATTAACTAAAAATTATTAATGTATAAAATAAACTAACTACCAGCGCGTAAGTTAAAACATGTCAATTTATTTGTTAAATAACTATCAAAGAAATGCTAATATTTCGAATAACTTAATAAATTAACTTCCAGCGCGAATTAACATCTATCAAGAATTAACTTCCAGTAAGTATTAAACAATTAAATATCTGCTTTTACTAATTTAGAATTTAACAAATAATTTGTGAAATTAGATCATAATGAATTATTTCTACCTAGTAAGTATAAACACATTATTTTAGTTATTTATGCTAGAATTTATTGTTTTGAAAAGTGAGCTCGATTTTTTTTTAATAAATTTTTAAAAAATAGATCAAAATATGGTATTTTTTTATTATTTAGATTATATTTTTAAATTTATAATTATTAATTTTTATATTTTTATTAGGAAAAGTAATATGAAGCATAAATAACTCACTAATCAAATAAACAAATTAAATTTGTTTATAAATTTTTTACTCTAAATTTCTACTATTGGTATAATGTTGTATAAAATTGGGATTTTTTCTTAATTATTAAGTTTTTTTTATCTCAATTTTATATAATATTCATAGCATTTTATACACAATAAATATTTTTAGCCATTACAAAATACAGTCAATATTATCTGAGAAAGTCAATTTATTGTCAAACAATACTACAAATAGTCTATTTTAAAGATGTTAAATTGCTCAAGTAGTTTGTTTATTTTTAATACGGCTACACAAACTTATACTATCGGCTTTCATATCACCAACCAACCTTTAGTGACTGCCGATCCGGATTTTGATTTTAAAAAAAAATGTCCGAATGATTGTTTGGCCGACTCGATAAGTTTTTGATTTAGATAATGATCGATTATGTAATAATTTAGAGGAATTTACAAATAAGGGTCCGGAAAGTGAAAATAATTACAAAATACGGGCCAAATTAAAAATAATTACACATAAGGGCCTAAGTTTTAAAAAATATTACATAAGGGGGCCTAAGTCTATTGATGGATGAAAAAAATTATCCCAGAACTACTGTGCCACAAAGTACTCTGACCATATGACCTATAACAATTGCAAAATCGCAATTATAGAATTATTGATCGTTTTATTACAGGTCTTAGAGTTATCTAGATATCAATTATTAGATAAAAAAATAAATAAAACGCTGGCAACAATTATTTCACTTAAATATTTTATAAAAAGTAGTGTTAAACTAGCATAATTATTTATAAGACGATGAAGTTTCAACAGAATAGCTCTCAAGAGCTGAACGATTATCTTCATCTTAGTAAATGTTATTCCAATTCGCAGTGCTTTATTTGATATCATAGTGGTTTGTTAAAACAATGCCCGATTTTATACAAAGAAAATGAAATTTACAATTGATAATTACATTTTTTATGTACTTAATAACTACATTTATCGATGCTTATATTTCTTATGCTAATAATGATCAAGCCATAGACTTGAATAATATCGCTTTATTTTGGGCCCTTATATGTAATATTTTTAAAAATCAGGCCTTTTTATGTAATTATTTTTAATTTGGGCCGGTATTTGTAATTATTTTCACTTTCTGGGTCCTTATTTGTAAATTCCCTAATAATTTATATATCTTTGCTAAATGACAGTATGATATGAATCAGATGCAGTGCATCTAAAATAGAGTTATTTTTCTAGTAAATAGTTAGTAATGTTATGTTGAGTGACCGGTCTACGGGCATGAACAACTCTGGTGTTGCCTGGAATAAATTGTAATCAGATTGTTGTTATCTTGCATGTGACTTCGGATACTGATTTACAGGTTTAAATTATTGCAGACAATTCGTTTTATATATTAATACCAAAAAAGAAAATTGGTTTAAAGTTTTCTGGTTTGTATATTATATAATAATATTGAGTACTAGAGTTGAAACTACAAATACACATATTTTTTTATTTTAATTATAAAAAAAGAATTAAATAAAAAATTTTATTATCCAAATCACAAGTTCTATCATTGTATAGATTTATGCTTACCACGAAGATGAACTAAAATTTTTAAATATTGTAAGAGAATATATATATTCTAAATGTTTGCCTGCAAAGATAAGATACCAAAAAATTTAGTAATTCCAATACATTATGTTGTTAAAAACCTATCATGTTTTTGGTATTGTTTTTCAATTATTTAATATTTTCATTTTTTTCAGTAATTTAAAATTTGAGTGAACATTTTTAATTATAAGTGTCTTTTATAGATGTAAAGTTTAAAAGACAAATTAATTTATATAAATTTTGAATAAATTATTTTGTATAAAATTTCATGAAAATAAGTTGTTCTCTGTTATTATTTTTAATAATTTTATTTCAAGATAATAAACTGCTTAAAATTTTATAATTTTGATAATTTTAATAATTTTCTAAATTAAATACATTTATTAATTTGTCTTTGTATATATAATTTTTTTAAAACTTTAATGACAGTTAGTTTAGTAGATTTGAAATTACATTTATAGAATTATTACAAGTGTTATATTAGTTATTCTAATTTTATTTTACTAACTTCATCTGGTTATTTAAGTCTATGTCTACCACATATCTGCATGCAATTACCTTGATAATTACTTGCAGTTAAGATGTACCATTAAACAACTACATAGTCAAGAATATTTTTAAAACTTAATACAATATTCTAATACTATGAATACTGTTTTTTGTTATTATATTCATGCATTTTATTCACATATTTATTTGATTTTGTTTCTTCTGTTTCTTAATTTAACTATATTTATTAATACCTTATTTCTTATATTTTTACCTTTTTGTTACTACACCACTTTTAAATTGATTCTGCTTAAATATGTTTGATCCTTATAATATTCCATCTTTAATATATCTATTATTATTTTCTTTAAGATTTTCTAACAATAGTCTAGAATTTACACTGAACTTGTATCTCAAACCAGGCCTGTTGCTACTATTATTCTTTTAATCAATTTTTATTTTAAGTTAGATCTGCTATTGTTATTATTACAGAAGTTTTAGGTCTTAACATTATACAATAACTTAGTATTGCATTTATTTTTAATAAGGTATTCTTTTTATAATAAAAATTGAAACTTGTTATATTTATAACTAAGACCATTCTAATTATATTTGAAGAATTTAACCAACTTTAGTAATATTATACTATCATATATTATAAACTTTTAGCTTATTTAATATTTTTTAAAATTTTAGATTTAATTCTTAAAATATTACTTTATAAGTTTATTATAATACTTTTTATTAAACTCAACTACTCTTAATTTTTTTATATAAGCAATTTCTTTTTATATTCTACAAATCTATTTTCAAGTTACAATTAACTTAGTTAGAATTTATTATTATTTTAAGATAAATATTAAACATTTAATTTTATTAAAATTTTCAAAATAGTTAATATTTTACTAATTTGCTTTTTATTTTACTATTTTATTAGTGAAGATATTATTAATAAATCATTATTTAAAATACAAAATAATAATCCATATAATAACATCATTTTACTTAACATCTCTAAACAAGAATTTTTATAAATATTTTGAATTCTTTCTTTCAAAAAATACAAATCTAATTTCAAAACATAATTCAAACTTTTTTTATTAATTACAAAAAAAATAATTTATTGAACTTGATAAAATATAATTAATTATATAATGCTTTGTAAACTTATATTTAATTGTCTAATGTAAGTCAACTGTCTGGTAGTATATTGTAAGATCTGAAAATATGAATGATATTATGTCTATAGATTCTGAATATCAAAAAAATTAGCTATATCAGATATATTTAATATATCTGACATATTTGATATATTTTCTATTTTATATAAGTGCAATATATTAGATATATGCAATATATATGATAAATTAGATATGTTTGATATGTTAAACAGGTCTATAATATAAATAGACAAAACAGTTTATTATAAATAAAAGGCAATTTATTTAAGCAAAAAGTTAGTAATTACAATTACAAAATATAAACTATCTACTTAACTTTTAATAAAAGTGAAAGTGTTATTCTATAATATCAATAATTATTAATTAATTCTAGCACTAATACTATCTGTCTTCTTAAGAACAACCAAATCCATAATTGATCACACACTATAGTCACATGCTCAGTAAACTATAATAAAAAAGAAGAACTTCAACTCTAATTTGACATAATAAAATCTTAGTTAAGACAATAGAGAAAATAAGAATTAGAACAAGAATAGATTAAAGAAAGACTCAAAAAAAGAGACTAGTATTTATCTACAAACAATAATCTACTCACCAAATCAAACATGCCTGTTATGACTTAGCTACTATAGGTAATATATAAATTAGTTTAGTTTAGTAACAGACTCACTAATTTTTACAATAACAATTTAGAAAGACTGTGATATATGAAATTAAGAAATTCTTTGATATAAAGAATATAAAAAAAATATATATTAGATAAAATAAATAAAAAAAAGAAATATAAAATTAGTATTTAAAAAAATAAAAATAAGAAAATCAATAATATTTTAGTATACTTACCTAAGTAGACAAGAAAAATGTATAACATTTACTTGCCATTTATGTTTAACCAATCTTGAAAACAAGATAAAACTCAGATAATAAGGACACAAACATTACAAACTTCATAAAACTTCTGACCAACTAGAAGATTCCCTTGACAAGATATATAGTGCTCTTATTGTGGCTATGCTATTGGTAAATGCTTATATGTAATCTTCTTACAAAAAAAATGTGTTGGCCTTTTCACTACACTTACTAAAAAACAAGACAATGAAGTTTAAGAAATTATTAACAAAACCTTTAAACATCACTATTTTAATAATAAGCAAATTCTTCAAATCTTTAAATTTATGCTAAAAATATTGAAAAACATTCTTAAGAATGTAAAAGAGAAGAAAGAACTCATTCTTCATAATTGTTTCTGCCTTGTATCTCAAAAATATTATGCTAAGAAAAGCCCATTATATATTTAAATACTAACCTAATTCTATTAATAGAGAAAAAGAATCTATCTCTATTAACTTCTATAGACTCTGTACTAAAAGATTTCTCAAAGTCTTGATTATCATCATCTACCAAACTTGATACCTACTATAACATTTACTATAACTAGTAATATGCTATATAACAGTACTATACATACTGTACTGTATGTAATGTATATAATGTATGCTAAATTTTTGCTAATCATTTATTAAGAAAGCCTGATATGTTAATTGAAAAATCAAATTATTAATTAATCAACACAGATAATGCTTAAAGGAGCTTTCTTATTAGATAAACTAGTATAATATTTAACTAAAATTAAATAGATTTATATATTAACTAATCAAATACTATATTGAATGTTTAAAGTAACTATTTTATGCAGTAGTAACTTTAGATGCAATATATGCATAATAATTAAAATTAAATAATAAAAATTTTTAATTTTATTAAATATTTCTTTACTAATAATAAAAATAAAAAAAATTAGAATCATTTTACAAAATTAGAAATTATAAATGAATATATGCAAGAAAGAGCAAAATGCAATTGTTGTTTTTTAAATATGCAAATAATGTAAAAAACATTTTAAGAATTTTCTAAAATGCACCTATGGTGTTTCATATCTATATATGCATTATCTCAAAAACTGACTAATTAATCAGTATGAGGTGTTCTAAGTAAAAATAGTCTACATTTCTGAAAACTCTTCCTAAACCCTAATACTAATGTTATAGAATGATTTATTATTATTTTATTATTATTAGTTATTATTATTATTACTATATTATTATTATTATTTAGTATTAGTTATTTCA
>CAJVQA010004024.1:0-18289 GCA_910591915.1 Cetraspora pellucida | reverse complement strand
AACTCTATTTCAATGTTCAACTATGCATGTACAGTACTCTGGAAAAGTTTTTATAAAGTTTAATATATTAACTATATTATTTTTCTGTAGTTCAGCTTTTTGAAAAGTTTGGTTCGAATGATCGTTGAAAAGAGTTGTCGAAATAAATATTTAATATCATCTAAATTATTTTTATTTATTACAAATCTAGCAAAATTTAAAAAAAACCTTTTAAAAAAATATCTATTTGGTGTATTTTATATTCTCTAACAAAATACTAAACTTATAAAACTTACAAAAAAAATAAAAAAATATAACAAAAAATAGAAAAAAAAACTGATCTTTATATTATACTAGTTCTACAAGCTAAGATTATGTTATTTTATTTTTCTTGATAAAGCACAAAACTAATAAAGAAAAAAAAAGTTAGTTAATGAATAGAAATGTAACAAGAAATAGAAAAAAAAACTAGTACTTATATTATACCAGTTCTGTAAGTCAAGATTATATTATTTTATATTTCTGGTGAAGCACAAAACCTATAAAAAAAAGAAAAGTCAGTTAAAGAATAGAAGTATAACAAAGAAATAGAAAAAGAAACTGTTATTTATATTATACCAGTTCTGCAAGCCAAGATTATGCTATTTCATATCTTGATGAAACACAACATCTACAAAAAAAAAAGTTAGTTAAAAAATAAAAGCATAACAAAAAAAAAAAAAAAAACTGATACTTATATTATACCAATTTTGCAAGCCAAGATCATGCTATTTCATATTTTTGGTAAAGTACAGAACTTATAAAATAAAGAAAAGTTAATTAAAGAATAGAAGCATAACAAGAAGTAAAAAAAGAAACTAGTATTTTTATTATATCAGTTTTGCTAATCAAGACTTCTATTTCATATTTCTTAGCAAAATACAAAACTAATAAAAGAAAAAAAAGTTAGTTAAAAAATAGAAGCATAAGAAAGAAATAGAAAAAGAAATTAGTACTTTTATAATACTAGTTCTGCAAGTCAAGATTATACTATTTTATATTTTTAGCAAAGTACAATACTTATAAAAGAAAAAATGTTAGTTAAAGAATAAAAATATAACAAAAAATAAAAAAAGAAACTAGTATTTTTATCATACCAGTTTTGCAAACCAAGATTGCACCATTTTATATTTTTGGCAAAACACAAACTCTACAAAAGAAAAAAAAGTTAGTTAAAGAATAGAAGTATAATAAAAAAATAGAAAAAAAAATTAATACTTTTATTATACAAGTTTTGCAAGCCAAGATTATATCATTTTATATTTCAGATAAAACACAAAACTTATAAAAAAAAGAAAAGTTAGTTAAAGAATAAAAGTATAACAAAAAATAGAAAAAAAACTAGTACTTTTATCATACTAGTTTTACAAGTCAAGATCTTATTATTTTATATTTTTCAGTGAAGTACAAAACTGACAAAAGAAAAAAAGATAGTTAAAGAATGAAAGCATAATAAAGAAATAAAAAAAGAAACTAGTACTTTTATCATACCAGTTCTACAAGCCAAAATTCTGCTAGTTCATATTCTTGGTAAAATACAACATCTGCAAAAGAAAGAAAAGTTAGTTAAAGAATAGAAGTATAGCAAAAAATAGAAAAAGAAACTAGTACTTTTATCATACTAGTTTTATAAGCCAAAATTGCACTATTTCATATTTCTAGTGAAGCACAAAACTTACAAAAGAAAAAAATGTTAGTTAAAGAATGAAAGCATAACAAAGAAATAGAAAAAGAAACAGTACTTATATTATACAAGTTCTATAAGCCAAAATTATACTATTTCATATTCTGGTGAAATATAAAATCTACAAAAAAAGAAAAGTTAGTTAAAGAATAAAAGTATAACAAAAAATAGAAAAAGAAACTGGTACCTTTATTATACTAGTTTCCAAGCTAAGATTGTAAAAGAAAAGTTAGTTAAAGAATAAAAATAACAAACAATAAAAAAAAAACTAGTACTTATACAAGTTTAAAATAAAAATTACTATTCTCAGTAAAACACAAAAAAATAACAAAGAATATATTTATTAATATTTCAGTTTCATAGATTATTTGAATTTAAAGATTTCATGATTTGAATATTGTAATTAGTGTGTTAAATTTATAAAGAAGCAGATGCTCTAGGGGAGAAGAATGTTAAATAAATTTTCAAATTTAAACAACCTACTAGTATAATTTTATATTTTCTAGTAAAGCATAAATTAAAAAAAAAAAGATAATTAAAAGAATAAAAAATAAAAAAATAAAAAAAATAGTTATTTATAATATACAAGTTTTAGTTTTTCAGTACTAGTAAATTACAAGAAAAAAAAAAATAAAGTAAAATAATTAAGAATATTAAACTAATATTATTTGTCAACATTTTTAAAACAGGTTTATACAGATTTTTTCTATTTTTAAAATATGCTGTTAAAAGTTTTAAACTTTTATAATATAAAATTTTATTAATTAATCAAGTTTTTAGTATTATGTAAAAAAGATTTGTTTTTAAAAAATGTATTCAATTTATTAAAAAATTCTTTTTTAAAAAAATTGTCAAATTCAGTGGTTTCTACTTTTAATGGCCTATATATAAGTGTTAAAAGAACTGTTCTTAGATCTACAAAAGACAAATATTGAAAATGCAAAAGGAATTACTGAAAGTAGTTATAAAATAATAAAATCAGAAATATGAATTAAACACATAATAGCAAAAAATAACAAAACTAAAATCAAAAAAAAAGACAATTAAAAACATATACCTATATAATCAAGCAAAAGAAGAAGATTAGAAAAATTATATATAAGAGCTACAGAAATGATTAAAAATCAAAGATTTGCTAAAAGACATTTAAAGAAAAAAATAAGACAAAAACAGAAAATAAACAAAATAAACAGCATATAAAATATAATAAAAGAGATGATTATTATAGTAGCAAACAAGCATTTATCCAAAAAAAGATATATAAAACAAATAAAAGAAATAGTCAAAGAAAACAACATCAAGAGAAGAATATTGTAAAGCTGCAAAGATTAATTAAATATGCAAAACAAGTAAAAATTAAGAAGTAACAAAAGAAGAAAAAATTAAAATAAATGAAAAATTATAAATATTAGAAGAAAAGAAAGATACAAAGCTGCTAAAACTATATAGAAAATAATTAAATATCTAGATAAAAGATATGAAAGGTTGACAAAAATTGTTACAAAAAACAAAGTTAAAAAAAACAAATAGAAGAGAACATAGATAAAAGATATAAAATTATTAAAACAGATCAAAAAAAAATGATAGCTAGTTTTTTAAATAAATTTTACAAAAAATAACACTTGCCAAATTTATTAAACAAAAAGAAGAATTGACAAGTTTAATAGTAGAACCAGATTTAGTTAAAACAAGTATAACAGAGCATTACAAAAAACAATTTAGAGAAAGAAACACAAAACTAGAAGAAATATTAAAAAGATGAAAAGAAGTTTACAAGTTACAAGAAAATATTAAAGAGAAATAATATAGAGAAGTTAAAGAAAATATCAAAGAAAAGAAATGTAAAGAGGTGCTAAAAGAACTTAACATAAGAACAGCTTTAGGCAAATTTAGTATAAGCTATATATTAATCAAACAGGTAGATAAAAAAATATAAGAAGTCTTTAAAGCCTTTGCTAATCTTTGATTAGAAATAAAAGAAATACTAACTAAGTAAAAAATTGTACAAGTCTATCCAATACCAAAAAATGTAGAGTAAAAGTATAGTTTAAAAAATATTTATCCAATAACACTAATTAAAATATTCAGAAAAATAATAACAAAGGTAATAACAAAAACTTACCAAAGTGTTTACAAAAAGAAAAATATTCAAAAGACTAAACTATATAGGCCTATTAGAAAATTCAACAAAGCAGCCAGTACATATCCTAAATATGATAATAGAGAAACAAAAAAAAGAACAAAGAAATATGGATACTACTGCAAGATATAAAAAAGGTATTTGATTCAGTCCTATTCAAAAGTCTTGAATTAGCATTACAAAAAGTCAAAATATCTAAAAAAATAATAAAATACATCTTAAATCTTTTTTACAAAAGACAATTAAGAATAATTACAGCTTATAGTCTAACAAAAGAAGTAACAGTAAAGATAGAATAGACCAAAATGAAGTAATATTGCTGTTTGTAATCTCAAAATATCACAGTCATTTAAACTTAACTTATACTTTATTCTATATACATATATTATATTTTTTATTATAGAATATATTTATTAACTTTGTTATATCTTATCTTTATGTTTTATAATATTTACAACTCTATATATATTTTAAACCTTGAAAACTTCTTCTTAGAATTACCTATTTGTCACAGTATTTATACAATATGTCATATATATATTTATGCATTATGGATTACACAAAACCAGTTTTAAAAATAACACAAAATTCTTAACAAGTTAATTGACAAACTACTTAGCTATACATCAACAACAATTAAAAAATCTCAAACTTCTTGTATAGCTTTTAGTCCTCTATTCTCAAATCTTTTAGAATCAAAATTCTATTAGATAATCTTTTTACTTTATATATTTTATACAAATAATATTACTTATACTTACTTATCTGTCATCAATGTCATCAAATCAGTTATCATCTTTATTAGATAATCTGTTCATCTAATCAATTACTATACAGCCTTATAGACATTTTATTACAACATACTTTAAACACTAAAATACTTAATACTATTTTAAATACTATAACCAATTTATATAACCAAATCAAGCTATTGAGTAGTATGATTATTTACAGTATATCAGATTTATTCTTAATCTTTTTAACTCTAATAGGTTTAATACTAAATGAACTTATTAATATTATTACAAGTCTGTTATCCAAAAAAGTAGTTACAATACTTGTTATCAAGTTCTTATTTCATCTTAACCAACAAATTTATTATAAAATCTGGATTTTATATTGTATTTCAAGATCTACAGCTCAAACTTCTGAATATAATATATTTTTAAATACTACTTTACTTTTATCACATTCTCTTCTACTTAACTCTATTAGTTCAAAAATAAACTCCTGATATATCTAATAGATTAAATATTAATCTAACCTTTTATACATAATTATTAATACTCAAATCTAGATAAGCTTTGGCTACTCTAATTAGTTTAGGTTATAGATAAATTAGTCTAAGCTTCTATTCTTTTTATAATATTTTTAAAAGCAGAATTGTATTTTATATAAAATTTTAATTAAATATTCAATAAAGATAAAGGCATGGCCTCACTATTAATATTAAAAAAAAAAAATTTATTTTTATAATTTTAAGTAAATATTTAAAATTTTATTAGCAATATTCTAACTTTAACTAGAATTTTGCTGATGGTTTTATAAATTTTAATTAAACTTTTATTAAAAACATTTTTTACTTAATTTTTTGATTTTTAACTAAAATTTTTTTTTTAATATTAAGGTGACTTCTTGGATTTTTTGATTTTATTAATATATTTTGAAAATATAATTTTGTAAAGAGCTATTACAAAAAGAGAGTACAATTAACTACTTGTATAACTTTTTATATTATTATTTAAAAAGTTTGTTTAATATTTTCTATTAATTGCTATAACTAACTTCTTTGCTTGTATATTTATTTAAACTTTTTGAACCTGTTCTATGTTAACTTTATAAGATCAAGTCTGAATTCTTATCTTAATCTTAAAATATTTTTTATTCTTAAGATAAATCTTTTGAAGCCTATTATATAACTATTTTATAACTAATTTTAGTATTATTATAGTTAAACTAATATTTATAATTAAAATTAATTTTACATTGCTATGCTCTTGCAGAATTCACCTAAACTTCAGTATCTATTTACAGCATATTTTTAGTATTTTAATATACCTCTGTCTTTTCTTTAGATTTCTAATTTAAATAGTTTATATAAGACTATAACCAGTTTATTAATATATTAAGTTAGTTTAATATCTTTTTTTAGTTTTTTTTATTAGAATTCTGATAACCTAATTGGTAGTATCCCTATTCAGAGATTCTTGTCTGTTTAGTTATTCTATATTGGTATCTGTTTTCTAAATCTAATCTTTACAGTAGTGTTATTAAAGATCTATATTATCTTTCTTTTTAGATTTTTTCAAATAGGTTCTTGTTCTTCAATTTTTATAATTTATATAATTACAAGAACTTATTTAGAGTTTGTACTGTCTGATGCCAATTTGCATTCCTTTGTATAACCAGTTATACAAATATCTTATAACTTGCCAATCATGTTGATGTAACTATAATTACAGATATCTTAACCTAATTATTAAAAACAGTTGCCATAACACAAGTAAAAAATTCAAATTTCACCATCTGTAAGTTTTGAACTTATTATCTGTCACTTGAGAGGTTGACAACTTATCTATTTCACTAAGTCACTACACCTCTTTTTAACTAAAATTTTACTAAAAAATATCTTTTATATTTTAATATTAATAGTATTTTCTTTATGACTTATTTCAGTTATAATTTAAATATGTTTTTATTCTTTATTAACACAAATTAGTAAGATTATAATTAAAGTTTTAATAAAATTTATTAATCGATATTTTGATGACAAATTATCTTTTAACTAATACTAACCATAACTGAACTAACTTTAATAAAAATTAGGCTAGTTTTGTTAGCAAAATGACTATTAGTAAGATAATTATTATTATATATGTAAAATTAATATTAATGCAATTATATTTATAAATAAATTTAATAAAATATGTAATATTTTTTCTAACTTTAGCTTCTAAGTTATTAAAACTTTGTTTTGAACTAAACCAAAAAGTTGATCTGAATTAGAGATGAGTTCGGTTATAATTATTCACTATCAATTATAATCAATTTTCTAAATTTTGAATTAATTTTTTCTTTTTGAACTATTAATTATAATTAAATTTTGGTCATACGTACTATCTTGTGAACAAAAAGATACCTTCTCTGAAATTCGGAATGTTAAGTGGTTTAACCACCTGGTTAAAAACATGGTCTATTTAATAGAACTGGCTAGTTTAACTTATTTTGATCACTACTTAACATTCCTATTTCAAAATTAGTCATCAGTTACCGGTCAGTTACTGACCGGTTGTAACCAGATATAATTTTAAACTTCTAAATTTTGGGGAAGGTTCCTGCTTTTTGCTTTTAGGATAGTATGAATAAAATTTAGTTCCAACCAATTTTAATAATAGCCCAAAAAGAAAAGTCATTTTAAAATTTAGTCAATTGATTATAACAGATACGTAGACTGTTAATGTCCCGGACAGACTGAATTGGGCTAGATCAGAACTCAACCTGAAACCGGTCCAATTTTTCATGTGATCTGATCCGAACGGCTGATTCCTATAACTAATGATCGAGAGTTGAACCAAGAATCCGGATTGATAAGTAAAACCGAGGTAAAATCGAATTGAATTCGGATCAATCCAAATTAATCTAACCTGATTAGAAACACTACAAAATGTGTAAAAAAAAAAAAGCTATATATATACTGTATATAAACGGAATATCTTGCACCAAGCTCTGACATGTCTTGCATTATAAAGGCGTTAGCATAATAGTAAAATATAGTCAATCACAGGAAATTGATGTATAACTCGACATAACCATATTACTTTTCATTTGGATTTACCAATCAACATGTAAGATCCGATTTGCGGTTCTATCGCGTTACATTTTTCTGCTATTTTCTTTCATTCATCGTCATGATGCATAATCATCTTAATAATTCTATTGTACAAGTACATACGTAAATATAAAACAAATTAAATTAGGAAAGATAAAACAGTATTTAAAATATTTCTTGATTAATTTGCTTCAATTCGGTCAATTTCAAAGAATTACATATTAAAAATGATTTTTTTATCGTTATCCTTTCGCCTATCTTAAAGTATCTAAATAAGGTTATCAATTATACATGGCCACATGGTTTATTTAGGAGTCACACTGCATCGAGAACACTGCATAAATCTATAAATACTTCACTAATTTTAGACTCTAGTATTTATCAAATACTTTTTAACTTAAACTCTCTTCATTATCGAATATTTTTTTAAAATGAAAATAACAAAAATTCATAAAGACCTTTCTATTAACCTTCATTTTTCACTTCCTCCGAGTAATGCTTTAATTAAGTTGACAATTCATGTGAAAAAAGATCGTTTGCTACTGGATGCTGTCAGACGCTTTATGAATAGTAATAATATACCATGTTATTTGGAAAATTCCGTTCTTTCGGTTGTTGAAACTTTGATCGAAGAAAGTTGGAGAAGAGATATAGAAAAGGCTTCTAAAAGTATATCAATTCGATAGCTGAATATTATAAATTTAAGTTGTTCATGAACTTGAATTCATCTTAATTCTGATAACTAGTTGAAGATGAGATGAATGCTGAAAAGGTTCGAGAAGCAATCGTGACAAAATATAAAAAACATACTGTACAATATAATGACGCCCCAGCTGAAGTAATCACTTTTATTTATTTATTTGATCTCATTCAATTCCTATCACTTATCAACTTCATTATTAATCTTTAGGATATATTCCCTAAAGCTTATAACACTCTTGTTCACTCTCCTGTACCGTCAATCTTTGATACTCTTTTACAATTGGAACAAAGTTATAATAATGCTGTTAAGAATATGGTTACATCTCATAAAATAGAAATGGGATGCATGCGTGAAAGGTATTTTAGTTTTTTCATTGACCATATGGATATTTTTAATGTTTTAATTTTTAGTTTGATTTAATTCTTTACCTTTTATTAAATGTAAGACATCAAAAAGAATTGGAACATACTGGTATTGGACCCAGTCAAAATGGTTTCTCTTATATGTCTGAAAGACAAACCGAGGTATGCTTTGAATTTTTAATTTGTAATACTGGTATGTATAAGATTCGCAATTAAGTATTTATTCGTTTTTATCTAAATTTTTATCCAGGATATTGAATATAGTCAAGCCGCCCTGGAAAGCGGACTCGATGAAATAAAAAAATCCCAAAAACAAGAATATTGTGAATTTGTTATCAAACTTTATAATGCTCATCAGCGTTGGATAATTGAACATCAATCAACTATGGAGATGTACCGGATTGATGGAAAAGAAATTGTTTCCGAAGTTATTGCAGATATGAAAAAGCATTACAAACATCTATCAAATGAAATTTTAAAACTTGATCAAGGTAGTAGACCACGTAGTCGACATGGCAGTATTAGTTCATTGACAGATGTGATGCTCTCCCCAACTTTGATGACACCAACCTCTCCATTGTTTCCTACCTCAAGCGATGATAAGAAACCCGCAAAGGTATATGTTTATTTATTTATTTGGGATTTGCATCATTGAATTTTTATGAATTATTACACTTTTTTAATTTTTCTTGCCAATTTTTAAATAGGAAGAGGATCCTTCAACGATACAAATGATAAATGATCTTACAGAGATGGGTTTTGACGATAAACAAGCAAGAATAGCTCTTGATATGACTGGTGGAAATAAGGTAACAGAATAATTAATGAAATAATTTCAAAACAAGTTCTAATGTTGATTATTTTATTAGGAACACGCGGCCATTCTTCTTATAGAACAATTGGATAAGATTAATGCTCAAATTGCCAATGGAATCAATGGGATTCCAATAATACCACGACGCCCTTCAACACCAAGTAATAGCTCTTCTGACCACAAAGAACAATCTGGTTCTCTTTCACTTCGACGTCCGAAAAATCGTCGTCCTTTAACTATATTAACAAAACAAGAAAAAAGAAATACATGGTCTCCTATATCCTTTTTTCAACAAAAAAACGGGAATACTCCAGGTACACCAACAAAAAGATTTAGCGGATGGCTAGGAAGAAAAGATGATGCTAATGGGTATGTTTAATAAATTACTAATATTTCTACCGCCGAAAGTTACTGTCTTTGACTAATGATTTGTTTTTTATGTAGCAATGTTCCAATGATGCATTCTGATAACTCTCAACTTGGTGAATCTTTTACAATTTCCCTAGGAAACCAAGTGAAATCAACACATAATCTTAGATTATTGGTATCTGATGTGGATGATTTGCTAAAATCCTCAAATGACCAGCTAAAAGAAATTGCGCATAGAGCTCAAACTGCAGCAAATTTATATTCACAAGACTTGGCAGCAATTGTCTTACTTCTGACTCCTCAAGATTGGCCTACTTATAAGTTTGGGAAGGGTGCTAATAAAGGTTTATTTTATTCTGATTATTATGATAATTGAAGCCGTTATTAAAACTATAAAAAATTGATCTTGTATTATCTTGTACTAATCATAAAATAGCATTCTTTGAAAGGTGTAAAGAGTCAACAGAATTTCATTTTGATGATGTCGAAACACAACTTGAAGCTATTGAGAAGGACTTTACAAATGATCGAGGGGTTTCATCTATAAAAGAAGGTCAATATATTAATTTTTTTTAAAAAAATGAATATAATGTATTAACAAATTATTATTACAGGCGACTTTTTTATCACAAGACATTCCAACTTACCCATGTTTCAGGTCATATTTCATCTAGTTATTGACTTTGAATGTAAGTTGTCTTTAAACTATTTGAGGCTTTAAACTTTTAGTTATTTATATGTTTTACTCTTGATTTATAATATATAAAGCAATGGAAAGCACACATCTAGCACAATGTACAGAAGCTATAAATGGCCTTCGTAATATTCTACGCACCGTAGAGAGATTCGATATTACAAATATATCATTACCATTTCTTTTGCTACCTTCAAACATTGACTGTTTTTCTGATCCATTGTTTGATGATAAAGAAAATGATTTGTGTAAAAGAGGTGAGTTGGTACTAAAATGTGCAAAAGGATTCATGATGAAGAATTCCAGAGTACCAAAACATATGACTGTTAAAGAGCAAGAGACAAAGACTGTTTCGTTCTTATTGCCAAAGGGTGCAAGTGAACAACAGTTTAATTCATTCAGGATGTTGTTAACTTCTATATTCAGAGCTAACTAGAATCTGGTATTTAGTTAGTTCTGGTTATATTTTTTTAATTTTTGAGAATGTATCAGTATGTAATTTAGTAATTTATGTGTTGATATGTATATTGGTGTTTCTGTAACTAATTTTTATAGAAAAATGTAGAATATTTAAAGATTTATGTAATGAGATTATAGAATAGAATTGGGTTTCTAATTTCTTTGTTAATAGACTTTTTCCTTTTTTCTGTAATAATTTATGATTCAGAAAACTTTATTAAAATTTTATTAAACTTGTTCTTTTTTATAATTAAATATGAAAAAAAGAAAGCAGCATTTGTAATTTAAAAAAAAACAGTTGTACTTGCTTGCTGATCCTAAACCTCAAAAAAACCTTTGTTATTTCTATAAAAAAATGGTTTCGATACTTTGCAAATGTACATATTTTATATAAGGAATATCTTATTTGTTTCGATAAATATTATTGATAAAGTTTTTGCGATATTAGTTTGGTCAAAGTTTGTGACAAGTATAAAAACAGCAGTTGATATAATTTATATTGTGCTGTATACACTTCCATCAAGTTCGACTGTATTTACTTTGGTTTTAAAGAGGTTCTTTCACGATAATCACCCAACAGTAAGTCTTTTTTGTTTTTTAACAGTTATCGCATCTACCATCCAGAATACAATAGATTGATTCTACGTTTTAATTAGTTGTACTATAAATTTCTAAAAAAATTAATACATCAAATTCTTTTTTTATGTAGAACGAATTATTACTGTATATAAAACTTTTAAGTTATATTTTTAATCTGTAATTGTGGTTTTGATGACAGAAACCAAAGTCTTTAATGTGTGGTGACTGTTGTTGTTAGGCAAAACTATTTTTAGTAAATGGCAAAAGTCAAAACTAAACCAGGCAAAAGTCAAAACTAGGAAAACTCTGGCAAAACTGGTAAAACTCTGGCAAAACGGCAAAACTCTGGCAAAACTTTGGCAAAATGGTGAAACTCTGGCAAAACACCTGATAAAGTTAAAATTCCTAAAGAAGGTCAAGCACTGCGAGGTTCAACTCCTAAGTTTTGGAAAGACTGAGTCACATTGGTGAATCAAAATATTTTGTGTGTGGTTATTAAGCACAGCATGTAATTCACATTATTTATTTCTTGCCTATATAGATAATATTTACTGAATTATATTCTTACAACAAAAGTTATCACAAATTCTTTTAACAGTTAAATCTTTTTTTAATATAGTTATTATTCAAATTAATTTTTCTAAGTCTCAAAATATGGATCTCATAGCTTAGCAGATAAGTTTTTATATCTCTACAGTCAAGATTAATAATTTAAGTTTGGCTAAAGGTAAAATTCAAAAGATTTTAGCTTTTGTAACTCAAAAGAAAACAATAATTAAACATGAAGTCTTGTGGACAAAGATCAAGTGCAGTACATAATCAGAATAGGAATTTTCAAAAGAAAATCAATTTTGCAGAATGTAGATGCTATATATAATAGCAGTGGCACAGAAGGTTCTGTTATATGAAGAATTACACAAATAAATCCTTTTGGAGATAGGACAGCATCAATATGTCTGTGTATTACAGATTACTTGATTAGAAGACTAATACCAAAAGATAACATGAACTAAAGTAATAAGCAATATGGTATATGCAAAGAAGATCTGTAACAAAAGATTGTCATTTCTAAATTAAAAGCACCTCTGATTTTGTAGAATATATAAAAATATAAGTTAACTATAAGTATAAAGAATATAGCTTATTCTGTATAATCTAAAGATATCAAACTAAAATTTTGATCATATTTATATAGAAGTTTATAACAAAATAAGTAAAACATATTAAAATAAATACTATATTAAATAAGATAGAAATATCTCAATTAAGAGTAGTAAAAATACTATGATGACCAATGACTAAAAAAAGTTAATCTGTAATTACTTAAACTAAAGTTTTGCTAAACTATAAAAAGAAGTACTTAAAAGATAGATTAGATATACAAATTATTAAAGATAGTACTAAGACCTAAAAGATTATAAACTAGTAGTAACAACAAAAATTTAGCTTAATATATATGCTACTAGTACTTAAATTAAAAAGTTAGCAATAACAACAAACCTTTAATTTGAAATATATGCTATAAAGTTACATTTTGGATATATCAAAAATGAAAACTTAAAAGAAATAAACAATCTAATAAACCAATTTGAAAATTATTAAAATAGGTTATAAGATATAAATAGAATATATAGGTTACCTAATATATAAGAAAATTGTAAAATAAGCTAGAATGAAAAAGAGTATTAAAACAACTAAAAGATGATAAAATATAAACAGAATATAGCACAGATATATTAGATCAAATAAGGAATACAATAGAAGAGATCATAATTAAAATAGCAAACAAGCAAATTTTAAAGAAAAAAATATTCAACACTAAGTTGAATAGAAAACAAGACCAAAAAAAAACAAAACAATATAAATATATTATTAAACTTTAATAAATAATTAAGAGAGCAAAAAATAAAAAGAATTAAAAAATAAAAAAAAGAAAGAAGTTAAAACAAATAACAAACTCAAAATTATAGAGAAAGAGTTAGGAATAATATTACTAAAATACATAGAAAATGGTCAAAAGCCTAAATAGATAACATTAAAGGTTGGAAAAAAATAATTAAAAAAAAAAAGAAGAAAGAAATAAGAACAGACACAAAGAAAACAAATAGAAAAAAACATAAACAGAAGATGTAAAATAATTAAAACAGATTAAGAACAAATGATTGTCAACTTACTAAATAAACTATACAAAAAAATTGTTCTAAACAAATTTATAATGCAAGCAAAGAAGAAGTTGACCTAATATTAAAGCCAAACACAGTCTTAAATAGTCTAACAACTTTTTTAAAAATTAATTTAAAAAAAAACTAAACTAGAAGAAATAACAAAAGAATAAAAAAAAAGTATATAATCTAAAAGAGTAAATTAATGAGGCCTAATATAAGAAATTAGAAAAAAAGATATAAAAAAAGAAATAAAAAGACATATTTAGAGAGCTCAAAGCAAATATAGCTTCAAAAATATCAGATATAAGCTATACATTAATAAAATATATAGAGAAGAAATTACAAAAAATTTTCAAAGTCTTCATAAATTTAATTCTAAAAAAGAAGATATATTAAAGAAATGAAAATAACACAAATATATCTGATCCCAAAAGATATAAACTGAAGCTACTATCTAAACAATATTAGACCAATAGTATTTATTAAAACTTTCAGAAAAGTCATTATGAAAATAGTAACAAAAAGACTAGCCAAAGTGTTTATAAAAAGAAATATACTCAAAAAGTCAAATTTTATAGATTTATTAAGCAACTCAACAGAGCATCTTATACATATATTAAATATAATAATAAAAAAGATACAAGAAAAAAACAAAAAAGTTTGAATACTATTACAAGATATAAAAAAGACATTTGATTCTGTTTTACTAAAAAGTCTAAAATGAGCTCTAAAAAGACTTAAAATACTACAAAAAACAAGAAAATATATAAGCAACCTCTTCTGTAAGCAGCAATTCAAAGCTATTATAGTCTATGGTTTAACAGAAGAATATAAAAAAATGAAGCATTAGACTATATAGTAGAACAAAAAATAACAGAAAGAATATACAGTGACAACATTACAAGACTTAGGCAAGTAACAATTGCATATGCAAATAACATAATATGGATTGTAAATAGTAAAGAACAGATAATAAAAATTCTAAATATTACAAAAAATTCTTTAAAGTGAATGACATTGAAATAAACAGATCCAAATCAAAGCTTATAGTAATGAATATAAAAACTAAGAAAGAAAAAAAATTACTTTTAACTATGATAAAATACTAAAAGAACTTAAAAATAAGATTGTAAGTTTATTAGAGATCTGGCTAAATAACAAAGTAAGAAAAACACTGGTCTGTAAGAAAGCAAAAGAAATAGTTAGTCAAACAATTAAAGATCTAGATACAAAAAAATAATGATAAACCAAATTATATATATAAACAATACAGTAATAATTCTTATAGCTAATAAAGATATCAGAAAAATGCTTAATAAAATATATTAACTATTAATATGCTTAGTTAAATATAAATACAATATAATAAAAATATTGAACAATTGCACAATTGAGTATAAAGACTTAGATAATTGCAAAATACTAATTCAAAAAATAATAATAAAACAAATAAGTAGTCTTTTTTTAAGACTCAATAAACAAACAGTCTGAGTTAATTAATAAGACTTAGAAAAACTTAAAAATGCCAAAATGCAGACCTAATAGAAGATATTTAAAATAATAAAAAAAAACCAGAAGTTATGAAGTTTTAGAAAAATAACTTAGTCTGTCAAACAATAGCTAAAGCAAAGAGATAAGAATAAGCATTAAAAAAAAAAATGTTTATAGAAAGTTTATAAATATAGTAGACAAATAAGAAATATGTTAGAACCAAAAATATAGATAGCAAACAGTAGTACAATAAATAAAAAGAGATTATTATATCTGAACTAGCTTATAGATATAAAAAGTAACAATTTGATTACATAGAAACAGTTTAAGAGTTTTTAAAAGCTGTTATATAAAAGAATAAAAGCCAAATAGTTTAGTAAAATAGAAAAAAAAATGCTAAGAACACAAGCAAGCAAAGAAATACAAAAATACTACAAATTAAATAACTACAATTCACAAGCATTAAAAATCAAGTAGACAAAGATATCAGAAGACTAAAGAAAAAAAAGAATAAATCATATATGAACTAAATACATTTAGCAATTCAGCAAAGTAATAAAGAAAAAAAAAATGCTAGCAAAGTATTGACTAATATATAAAGAAAAAGGAAAACATCTACAGAAATAATAAGTACATATAAAGATTATAAAAGTAGATCAAAACAGACAATAGACAAGTGTAAGAGATAGATAAGATAAGACTATAATATGAGAATAGTATTAAAGTTATTAATAAAAAAGACCAACAATAAGATAGCAATATTAGAACAAATATTAGAAAATAAAATAATAAAGAAATAAAAATGAAATAAAATGAAGTTATTAGAATTAAATTAGAAATAGAACTAATTAGAAAATAAGAATTAAATAGCACAATTACAAATTATTTAATAAAGATTCTAATATAAGGGGTATGGTAACTTAGTAAAATGATTAAGTTGTTAACTCCAAGTAGTAAGTTAAGAGTTCAAAACCCACTAATAATAAAAATTTGAAAAAAACCACTTATGTTATATTGATATTATAGAAGGTAAGTAGTATTACAGTAATAGCACTTCATTAATCAGTTGGAATCAGTACCTGTAATACAGTCACCTCAGATAACTGGCAGGTCATGGGGCATCTGTGCAATGTTGGAGTTACATAAAGGAATGCAAACTGGCATCAAGTAGTGCAAACCTAAGATAAGTCCTTGTGGTTATATAAATCTGTATACTAGAAAACCAGAGTCCATTTGGAAAAACCCAAGTAGAGAAATAATATAAATCTTTGACAGTACTACTTTAAAGACTAGACCTAGAAAACAGATACCAATGTGAAAAGAATCGGGTAAGCAAGAACCTCAAATGAGAAGTACTATCAACCAGGCTACCAAAAGTCTCAAACTAGAGAAAGAAGACCTTGGGGGGCAGACTCTAGAATATCAGGAACAGGTTATAGTTCTATCGGGCTATCTGGATTGGGAGTCTAAAGTCAGAAACAGATGTATACTATAAGTACTAGGTATATGCTATAAAGTTGGTGCTGAGGTTTGGATGAACTCTGCAAGAATAAGTTCTGTTAACAAGAGACTAAATGTGAGTAGTTAGCAGAGGGCCCTCTGGAGCCTTATAGTCAGATAACATACTCTGAAATGTGTAATGGCTTGACAGATGTACAGACAGGAAGGTCACAATTAGGTTAGATAGCACTTAGATATACAGAAACTTGTATACTATTTGTCAGTGTAAATATAAAGATCAGAGTGTTTAAATAGATAATCTCCTAGTAGATTGCAGGTATAGCAGCTAGTATAGAATCTGCTTTGTAGGCAGACTATTAAAATAGATAATCAAAAGTTATATGCATAACTAGTTGTATACTTACCTTGTACAAGTTATGTAATTATAATTAAAATAGAATAAAGACAATAGCCACCGATAACTATAGCTTAGTATAAGCAAAAAAAAAAAGATTCTAATATGAAACAAGAAGAAAAACAAGAGAAAATACCTCATTTATATTAATGAAACATTATATAAGAAGAAAACAATATAGTGTTACAGAGTTGTAGCCTTCTTGGTACAATACAACCAAGTAACAAAGTCACCTGGTACAGTGATTGACTATTGCAAATATATATGAGATGGAGGTATAGTAGTTTACTTTACTATACAGCAGCAGGCAAACAGTTTGAGATAGTAACAGTATATAGATTAACTTTAATTAAACAAACACACAGTGACAACCTTGCCTATAGGAATTACCCTAGAGGAAGAATATCATTTTTACAAATTAGAGATAAAGGTAAAAGGGTCTAGGTTGAAGTATAGGAACTTAGAATTGGCAAAAAAGGGTAAAAGTTATTCTTTATATATCTTTTTATCTAGCAGAGATAGTAGAGATTCGAGCAATATTACTTAATACTGTAATTAGGGTAATGAGGGTTTGAACAATATTAGATATCATTGTAGTTAGAATAGTGAAGGTTCGAACAACATTAAATATTATTGTAGTTAGGATAGTAGAGGTTTGAACAACATTAAATGATACTGTACTTGGAGTAGTAGAGACTGTGCAGAAGCAACTGGGGATATTGTTTATATGATTTGTCATTCATGTTTGAAACACTTAAGGCTTGTGTTTAGGCACTTGGATTTGTGCAAAGGCACTTGAGATTTGTGCAGAAATACTTAGAATTTATGTAAGGACACTTGGGGTTCGTGTCAAGAATACTTGAAATTTTTGTACTATAGCACTTGGTACAGTAATTTGGTGTTAGAATACATGAAACTTGTATAAGAGTACTTGAAGTTTGTAAGACAATAATAATATCATAAATGTTACTCAGTGTCATAAGATTGTATCATATTTCTAATAGCCAATTAAAATCTTTTTATCTATCTACTATATAATATAATTATCAACTAACTAATAATTAATAATAAATATAATATAAAATACAATAATGAATAAATATATAATTACTAATACTACTATATAA
>CAJVQA010004023.1:0-18290 GCA_910591915.1 Cetraspora pellucida | reverse complement strand
CCTGTAGTGGTTCATTGAACCACAATACCGATAAGTGATTAATAAAAGTCAAAAGACCAAAGAGGTCACCTTAATACAAAAAAAAAATAAATAAAATAAAAGAATAATAAATAGATGCTGATTTGTAATTTTTGCTATTCAATTTAATTAAGAGGTTTTTTGAATATAATTCTATATAGTCTAGCCTAATATAGAATATTAGCCAATAGTGTCTAGCCTAATATAGAATATATCAAATCATTAGCCAATAGTTATAGCCTATAATTTTGTAAAATTTACTTACCAGTTGGGATCTTTGCTAGCAAAATGACCTTACAAACCATTGTTACGCGAGATTTTTATTAAGAAAATCATAATAAATCTATTTTTAGAAAAAAATTGCTAGCAAAGATCCCAGTTATTAACAGTTAATATAATTACTTTTTCAAATAAAGAATGTATCATTAAGTTTTCGTTGCCAATGCATAGATAATTGTAGTTCTCTTAATGATCATACTATCTGAATGTTTGCTAATTCTTTAAACATACTGTATTTCTTAATTCTATAGACACTTATAAAGCATCGTAAGAATAACAAACTTCTACAAATTCTTTGAAGTCTTTCACTTTTATGTAAGTCAGACATTGTCTCTATCGCGAATGAGATAGTTTCCATTATAGAGTATATCAGCTAAGAGGTTTCTTACAATAGTTCTACTTTTGAGTATAAGGTGAGGTTTGATGGGTAAAATAATTGTGAAGTTGGTGATTGAAATGGTATAAGTCCATGAATCACTATCATCACCCACTGTATCTGAAGTTGATACGTAGGCATTTTAACATACAATCGCCATCTAAATTTTCTAATTGTATCAATACATTCTTTCTCAACAGGTGTTCTTGCTTACGTTTTGAAAAGCTGAGCATACAGCTACATAGTAAATTCCTCTTATAACCACAAAAGAGAGTAAACACATTAGAATTTCCATTGCATCATAGTGACATATCATGTACATTTGCTATTTTTATAGAACAGTCTTCTAAATTCCAGATTGAAGTGCACTGGAGCTGAGCCGACATTAAGCAATACTAGCCAACCACTTTAGCTAGACATTTTTCTTAATGAATAGCTATGAATTCATTAGGAACATTTTTAGTGATCTTGGGAAAAAGTAATCCATTACAGCCCAACTGATCAGAATTCAGATGGATTCCAACTAAATTTTGGGAACTTTCCGTAAGATTATATACAACTAAAGCTGAACATTCAAATAAAGTCTCAATTTTCTTTCTTTGTGTTGAGATGGCTTTCTTCCACAATTCATTAATTAAGTCTATATTTTTTTCTTTTTATTGACAATAGAATAATTAATAAAGACTAAATAAAGGTTCCAAATTCTAAGTTGCAGCTTATGCATTCTGATTGCAAGAACAGAACCACTTGAGGAAACCCATGCACTTATGAGCATAACCAAGGGTGTTGGGTGATTGATAGGATGAAACCCCATCTGAAAAGCTCCTGAGATGAGACTCATATATACCCCAATGTAATCAGGTATGTTAGGCGAGATGAAACTGCATTTTTTGGTAGGACGGAACCACCCAAGGCAGACTCATGAACTTCCTGAACGAAATTAGGGATAACGAAATTAGGGATAACGAAATTAGGGGTGTTGGGTGATTGAATACAGAACAAAATCTCATTCAAAAAAAGTTATTAGTTTTTGGACATTATACTTATCAGCAAAGAATCATCACACTGTTGCCAATAAAATAGGAAACCTAGTCACGATCAAAGATAAAGTAGGCATAGTCAACTGGACTCCCTATTGAAAAGGGTAAAACTCTAAAGGCAGAAATATCGGAAAATATATAAACTTACCTTCCATTGTTACTAGCAAATGTTTTCTCCTGCTACGATAAAGGATTCTTTCTACTGTGATAAAGATATTTTTCTCTGCGACAGATGTTACAATCAATAAGGGTCATCACTTAAGGGCGGGTCTGTCGAGCCCCAACGGCACCCAGACGATTTCTGCTATCATGTAGATAGATATCGTGTAACATTCAATATATATTCTTTAAAGCAATAGTTCCCTTGCTTTAGTACTTAATTTTAGATAATAATGCATGATTGTAAACCTTAAATTTTTATAATGTTTCATTTATTTATTTTGAAAGCTAAAATTTTAAAATGCGAGTTTTAAAATTTTCAATGTACATTTTTTTTAGTTTTTATGTTTTCAGATCATGGTCCCTAACTTCCGAACTTCCAACTTTAGCTGTAATATTTTTTTAATGTTAAAATTTGGTATTTTTCTGTAAATAGCAAATCTTAAATTTATAATATTTTATTTAATTTTGCTTCATATATAAATTTAATTAATTTTAATTAAAATACAAAAATATATACGTATTATAAAATACATAATTTATACTAAATCATATAAATTTACTAATTTATATCTTGCAAATTAAACAATTTTATAAATTAAACCAAATTAATTGTTAAATTTAAAATTAAATTATTCTATATTAGAAAAAAATTATTTAATTCATTGTTAATAAAATTAAGTTAATATTTTTATAACAAGTTTTTGCTAAAATCTTTTCTTCTTCAAAACTAAGTTGATTATTTTTAAATATAAAATTAATTAATGTACTGTTTTTACAAAGTGCTTCTACTAGTACTTTTCCTCCTTCAAAACCTATATTATTATCACTAATATTTAAACTAGTTAAAGTAGAATTATTACAAAGAATTTCCGCTAATATTTTTCCTTCTTCAAATCCAAGTTGATTATAAGAAAGATTCAAATTAGTTAAAGTAGTGTTTTTACGAAGAGCTTTTTCAAATGCTTTTATTCCTTCAAGTCCAAGATCGTTGTTAGAAATATTTAGATTAGTTAAAGTGGTGTTTTTATAAAGTGCTTCTACCAATACTTTTCCTTTTTCGGGGTCAATGTTGTTATAACTAAGATTCAAAGAAGTCAGAACTGTATTTTTACAAAGAGCATCTGATAATGCGTTTATTCCAGAAACAAAAGCATTTTGGTTATTACTAACATCTAAAGAAGCTAATGCGATATTTTTGTAAAGGGCTTCCACTAATGCTTTGCCACATTCTGGACATAATGCATTACAACTAATTTCCAAGGATGTCAGTGTAGTATTATTGCAAAGTGCTTTCATAAATTCTATTCCTCCTTGAGAACCGAGTTGATTATTACCAACATTTAAGGAAGTTAAAGTAATATTTTTCTGAAGAGCCTCAGCTATTACTTTACCGCCATCAAAACCAAGTTTACAATCATATAAATTCAAGGATGTAAGAGTTGTGTTTTTGCCAAGAGTTACAGCCAATGATTTACCACCGTTATAGCCAAGTGTATTACCACTAAGTCCTAAAGAAGTCAATGTGGTATTTTTATAAAGTGCCTTTGCAATTGCTTTTACACCTTCAGAACAAAGTTGATTATGACTAAGATCTAAAGAAGTTAAAGTAGTATTTTTATAAAGAATTTCTGCCAATATTTTTCCATCTTCAATACCAAGCTTATTAAAGCGAAGATATAAGGTGGTCAGATTTTTATTCTCACAAAGAGCATCTGATAACATTTTCACTTTCTTAGGGCTGAGATCGCTATTATCCAGTTTTAAAGAGGTCAAAGAAGTACTTTTGTAAAGAATCTCGGCAAACACTTGTGTTTTTTCGAAACTAAGTTGAATATTAGAAAGATCTAATGAAGTAACGGAGGTATTTCCATAAAGAAATTCGAATAGTTTTGTCGTTGTTTTTGAAATGTTTAAATATTTAATATTTTCGCTCGTTCTTAAAAACATTTCGATCAGGGAACTTTTGATTTTTTCAACCTTAAGATCAAAATTATAATCAATACGGTTATGAAGTTTATATCCATCATAACGAAACCAATTTGCGATCCCTTGTTCTAAACTATCACAATCGACGACTTTAGTATATGCAGAGTATTCAAACAACGGCTTCGAGTCATCTGGAAGAATAATGTTTAACTTAATTAATGATTTCTTTTCTTTAGTGTTCAATGATAAAAGGTATACTCTTATAAGGTTTTTATCTTTGAAATGTAATAATGGTTCATTCCATAATATTGGTACAACATTTCTGCACCATTGTCGATTTACTAGAAGACATGAAAATAGGAATCTATAATAAATTTTAAGGTTATTAAATATTTCAAAAAGGCATTCATTTGGTAATGCTGTCATTTTTAAAAGGTAAAGCGAAAAGTACAGATTATTGTCGGGTAAACGTCTTAAATATATAATTAGAAGTATGTGACCAACGTTACACCTATATTTGGAACATAAACATTACATGTACTACTCAATTTTGATAGATACATGAATTGAGTATCAGCTTTATAAATTCAATTCATTTTTTCAGACAAATATTCATATGTAGTACATATAATCGGACAAGGATTAGAATATCTAAAGCATAAAAATCGGATTTAATTTCTTTAGCATATAGGATACTTAGATATAGTGTAGAACTAGGATATTTTTTATGGGTATGCAACCCAGGCTCGTGTCCATGCCTAATAAAGAGCACAAACACGGACACAGGCACGACCAAAATGTGTGACAGGGTGTGACAGGTTGATTGACAAATTAAGAATCTTTTCTATTTCAAAATTTTGGCTATGAAACTACTCTTGATGCCCTAAGAAAAAAACATTCTACTCGTAATTTTGGTATAGGTTTTATTTAAATAATTTTTCAAACCTTTCCCTAGCATCAAAGTCTGTTTAATAGTGTAATATATGCTGATGTTAACCAATTAGTCGTAACCTGCCACACATTTCGGTCCTGCCAGACACAGACACAAAACCTTATAAAAATTTGGTACAGTGGGGTATAGGCATAAAAATTCGGCATAGGCATGGTCACGTACACAAAAATTTGACTACGTACCTTTGTAAAATATAAATATAAATATAAATATAAATATAAAATGCTTGGCATCTTAGTGCCTGGCATTTAATATCTGTGCCTATATTAACTCTTGGGACTTGGTACCTATACCTATAATAATGCTTGGTATTTTTGTTTTCATAGACACAAGCACAGCATGAGGCACTAGTGACTGACATGATGCCAATATGCCTGACATGGGCATTTGCAGAGCCCTAGCTGTAAAAAAAAAAAAAAAAAATGTAAGGGAATGCTTGTTCAATCGACTCTAAAATGGTATAAGTGACCCCACTTTAGCATAATCAATTTAACAGTACACTTTATTAAAAGACACCTGCAAGGAAAAAATACCGTTCCTGATGGATCGTCGGCACCGATCTTGATGGAGTTAAAAAAAAAACATTATTTAAGTACTGTTCCTGATAAGGTTTTAAAAACGAATTCCAATCCTAACTTATTCATATTACTTCGCTATAGTAGTATAGTATTTTAAAGTCCCTTCTTTAGAACCCTGTCAGGAACGTATGTAAATTAATATTTGTTTCTTATCCTATCAGGAACAGTACCGGCGATCTATCAGGAACAGTATTTCGCACCTGCAAGAAATCCCCTAAAATATTCTTATTGTAATAGTCCCGTGATAAGTGCATCGAAATATTTTCGTGCCCCAAAAAATTCATTCATCAATTATTTCAATTCTATCATGTGATATTAGACCAACCAAATTGTTAGAAATGTTAGGGTTATAATCGGATATTTAAATTAGTAACCCGATTTAAAATAAAAAATATATATGAAAATATATCGGTTATAAAAATTCAACTTGCAAGTAAAATCGGGGTTAACCCGTTTTACGAACGGGATTTATCTTAGTTCATTTCGTAGACACAACGCTTCACCGACATGTTCATTTCACCGACACTTAATTCACGACACCGACAATAATTTCACTGACAATCGATTTTGGCCGAGCAGAATTTTTCGGTTATGACTAAGCCGATAAATTCTATCGGCTTGGTCGAACCTACAGTACTATTTAATTTTGTTCTTTAATCTGGAATTTTTCGGAATTTACACCAAACCGATTAGCCGATTTTAAAAAAATCGACCGTCTAAGCCGATAATTTGCCTTATCCGATTTTTTAATTATCGGCCAAAATCACTAATTACATATATTTGGTAGTTATTTATTTTCCTAGATGATGTTTTCTACGGGCCATCTGGCATCACTTCGGGTTAGAATAAGCATCTTGGTTAGTTGCAAATATATTTTGTTATATAGTAAATTATCTCTCTTGGTAAATACGTTTCTACACGTCTAACATCATAGTTACTATATCGCAAAAACTGTCTAATTAACTAAGACAAGTAAAAATGGTCAGAACCCCAAAAACCTTATACTAACCTAAATTTGGACCTTTATATCCGATCTATCTTAAGTCTGTAGTTGCATACTAACCCTAAATTTTTGCAAAAAAATCCAAACATAAACACCATAGGTGCATTTTTATGATAACTGATGCGTTTTAATTGAATAGACTTCTTATGCTGATCATCGAGTAAAATGATATTTAGTATGATTAATAATTTATTGTTTTATTTAAAAAATACACTAAATACTTTTTAATTCACCAGAAAAATTTGGCTAAAATACAGACTAAAGATAAGCATTCATGATATTTACAATATTTTGCACTATTCAATATTAAATATTAAATATTAAATAGTGATAGTTATAACATCTGTACAATTATCTTAATACTAAAGACAATAATGCATCTATGATAAAAAAATAAAATATTGAATTTTTATTATTCTAGTATCTCCATTTTGTATTTTTTAGCTTTAGAAAAAATTCTCTGTAATTTAAGAATAAATTTCGATTAGATAAGATTTAGATTATTTCATATTACAAAGAAAAATTCAAACCTTTGCGTAGAGATCAATAGGGAATTTAAAAGGTTCAGAACCAAAATTTACTAATATACTTTCATTTGGACTTGCCATACCACATGTAGGATAAATTTTTTTTTCAAGTTTAAATGATAACTCTTTACCTAATAGAATACCATTTTTTGTGAAAAAAATTTCGGTATCAAAAAAATTAATTCCACAACCAACAGTCTCACCGGTAGTGTAAAGAGGACCAAAATTTACACCTCTTTCACGTTCACGATATAAACGACCATTATCACCATGATATCCAATTGTGTCTAGAACCCATCCTACACGGATTTTTTTTATAAATTCTATAAAATATACAATTAAAAGAATCAGAGTATAATTATGAAATTTAGGACAAACCTGGCATTTTATCAAGAGGAGTTCCGGGTTTACTAAGACCAATTCCAATATAACTAATAATAAAAATAAATTTAGAGTTTAAATATATATAAATTCTTTAAGAAAAGGTAAGATAACTAGCTATTCTAATAATGGAAAAAATGATTTACCCTCGATCACCACGATTTATAATTGTTGTCTCGAAGTAATACAAGCCGACTTCGGGTGGAATATGATTGTTTGCACGAATTGAAACTGGTTCTATTGGATCAGTACCCGGACCGGAGTGTTTAACGATTAATTTTTTTTCATCAACTATTACAATACAAGGGCCACAGTCATTAGGATTCCAATGAGTAGGTAAAGAAATGCATGAACAAGTCTTTTTATTGCATTTTTCTAAATGACTATCACGAAGATAATTTGGAAGAAGATAATTTGAACCCATTTTTTGATTTTTAAAAAAAGTTAGTAAGCAAATAAAAAGTTTATATAAATGTGATCATCGTATGGCAAACAATCAATTATACTACTTTATAACATGTAAGTACGTACGTGTCATTTAGTGTTCAATCATTCATTATATACCGCATTTATACAAACAAAAGATAAATGTATTTATGCAAAGTAAATTTGATCAAAATGCACATTTGTAGTGTATGCGCAGCAGCACAATATATACGTACACACCAATCATCAGTGTAACGTGTTATAACCACTGACTATAATTTAAAATGTTACACTGTTTTAATGTTAAACTTTTGTCATGTTTATTTATCTAAAAAAACCTATCGGAATTTAGATGTCCGACCATTAGACACATGTCACTTTTAGAAATTCTACATGTTAGGGTTAGAATTATGGGTATATTTAAATTTTGGGAAGTTTTGAGATAATGCGTGTACGTATAAGTATAAAACTACCATAACAAATAAGTTGTAAAATAAGTTGTACGATGCGATAACTGTAATATTCGGCGTAATAATGATCTGATAAATGACCAGCTGACTCACTATCTAATCATTATCTGATATACTATCTAATCACCCCTTACGAGGTGAGTCTAAGATAGCTGACTAAGTTACACGAACATTTATATCTGTAAGTGATAACTGTTTTTTTTTATAGTGTGTAATAGTACATGCCAAATTACCTTTGGAAAGAAATGCGCAATCTAATTTCAGCCATGACCGATTCCTACCGAAGGTATTTCAATATGCTGAATTCTTCGGCAAATATCGTGAGATTCTCGATCAGAGTCATGTAATTATAAAATTTGACGTGTGGATTTTTTTTAAAAAACTAGAATGTATTCAGTTCCAACCTTATTTAACCTTAAATTTGGTTTTTAACTTTCGTAAGTACTCTGAATTTAACGTTAGTTATCTTTAAGAAATTTATTGAATCAAAGTTATTTTTGAAATGCTTTGTTTCAATAAAGTAGAGTGTCCACTTTCGATAGGTAATATTAACATTTTGTGTCAGCGCCGATTTAAAAACAATAAACAATAAATATAACCAAACTGAGTAACTAAATAAATATCTTTTGATTATCGAATTATTAATCGATTTTCAGAATATCGACATGAAAATAATCGATTAGGTTTGAAAATCTATATACCGATACGTAGTTTATTTTATTTTAATAACTGTTTGACCAATTCACTTAATCCTTTTTTTTTTTAGAATACGTAGATGAGATTGATCATCGATTCTTAACCTAAGATTGGATTTTATGTGTAATCGGTTTCTTCAGATTAAATAGTCTACAACTACGTATATTGTTTTATTTAAAAATCCAGTTATAAAATAATAGATGTAAAGAGATTCTAATTTCTTGAAAATTAACTTACCATTTGTAATTTAAATTTATTTTAAAATCCAATTTTCTAATTATATCTATGGTATATTTAAGAGTTATAATGATAAATCAAGAATGGAAAAGAAGGGTGAATTAAGATTGCTAGACTATATTGATGCACTACTTTTGCATGAGTATTCCCTTATTACGGGAAAAGTTATTATCGTTATGTTACATTAATATTATTGCATATTGTGTATACATACAGTATGTACACTCGATTCCCTTTCATAGAAATACGTAAATATGTATTACGTAGCGCTAGAGCCACGAACCAAATAAAGTTGAACCGGGCGAGAATAACTGACAAATAATATCAATCTACATAAGTTAATTGATGACTTGCTCGAACTTAAATCATAGTAATCGGTGTCACTGTTTTGATCTAATTTCAATCCGATCCAATTCTGTTCTAAATCTACTTTCATTCTAATTTCACGTACAACATATTAATTAGTAACATCGGTTAGGAATTTAACTTGTCGGTCAAAATATCTGATCGATTAGTATCAGTAACCGTAACCTAATCCATTCCTAATCGCAATCAACCATTGATAGCATAACCTTATAGCACATTTTGATTAAAGGTTGTATTGATTAAAAAACAACTTGGAAGGTAAATTTTGTACGATTCAAAATTGATTCATTAAAAGACAAAAAAAATCAACTTTGAAAAGAAATTAGTTGTTCAGCTACAATTGGAATCAAAATTCAATAACTATCAGCCAACATGTCATGACATATGTATTATCTGGACACGCTTAAAATGAACTAACTTATATGTACTGTGATTCAATTGATATGGTGCTGAAAGTCTATACTCAACGGCTACAAGAAATGTTTCAATTTGCAAATTGGTATACGTATTGATATCAATTCTTCATAATTGCATCTTTTTATTAATTTCTATTTAAGCATTACATTAATTACCTAAAGCGTACAACACATCTTCCCAGTAAACTATTGGCATTCCCTTCAACCACTTACTATTCTCAACACAATGGTTTCACCAGAAGTTTTTCGTATGGTTCATTTTAATATCGCGCACGTGATTTTGTTAGCTAGTCAATGTACTTTGGTAGTTTTGAGGTCCCTAAATTATAAGGTAGATTACTTCACCAAACACTTTCGTTAAATTTAATGTTTAATGATTTGAACTAGAGAATTAAAGGCATCAAGCCGCAGAAAGAATAACCACTTGCGGATATACAACTCGTCAAATCTAAACGCCTCTTTCGAATAAGCGAATGAGCTATTCGTATGATGCAAGAGAGCAAGACTCTTGAGCGATATACTTGCCGATTTACTTGTTCACATTTTGGAGGCTACTATAAGATCTGAAACGGCAACCACTTCCTCCACAAAAATATTCTTGGTGGATCGTCAAATATTTTCCTGATACCGTCCCCAATAGGATTTTAAAAAAATTATACACTACTGAGGTAATAAAGACAAATTTTGACATGATATAATTATACGAATTAAGCGAAAAAAAAACCCCCGAGAAATTGGAATTAACTTACTATATGACGACTAAGTTCGGCTGTCAAGTAAATTTTCACCACCGGCATCTTATTTACATCAGGGATCAATGTTTAGTAAATTTCAAGAATAATGTTATGGCTAAATCACAAGTCATTAGCATTCTCATGAAAAAACATCAGGTCCTTTTAAGAATCTTATCAGGGACGATACATTAGTCAATTGTTTTTCTATCAGTATCGACGATCCATCAGGAACAGTATTTTTGCACGCTACATAAACGCAGGAAAGATCCTATTAATAATTATAGTCAAAATAATAAATATAAATAATATATATAAATATTATATAAATAATTGGAGGCAAACATTTACTTTAATACCGATATTTATAACATACCTAATCGTATAAAAATAACAGCAAACTTGGGTATTGCAGGGCAACTATAGGTATAAATGTGAACCATAAATGATTAATAGATTTACTTTCAGGATATTGCGAATGATATTATGAACATTCAATTAAATATCACAATCGGACGGACAAACCAAAGGCTGAACTTGACGAAAATTTTTGTTTCAAGTCCAAGAAACCAGCCTGTGAGATCTAACCATAGAACAAAACGTTACACTATAATTAATAATAGTATTGTTGGGTTTCGGAGCTACTGTGAACATAATAGTCAATAGATTAGTAAATATTCAAAAAAATATCATTAGATTACGCAATTAAAATTATAAATTTAAATGAAACGGAGATTTGCACTGTGGTTAATCCATCTTTAGCTTATCTGTTATTGGAAATCTTTTCTCATATCCTTATATAATAAATAGTCGTCTAGCTACATATACTTTCTTCGTTGTAACCATTGTTCTTTACTAAAGAATATCAATAAGTTGATTCTGTGAATTTTTTCTTTTGTTCAAATAGTAATTGTTGATTCAGTTAGTATCGAACGTATCTTTTTAATACTGCATATCTAAAAAGAGAACTGATACACTTAACACTGCTTTAATAATACTTTCATGAAGCTGTTTTCGTAATGGCAAAATATTTCATATATTCATTTGACAACACCTTCAATAATTAATAAGACTTCAGACGATTGACGGCCAATAAAAATATTGACGAGCTTTTTATAACGATTTCTGAATATGCTATATAGCCGTTAGTTCACCGTAAAAAAAAAAAAAAAAACAGATAATACGAAAATCAACAAGCTAATGTAAAATTTGCTTTAGCTTTACATTACATGGAATCTAATGCCGGTAATGCTTTCGATCAGTTTCGTTCGTAAGACCCATTGAGTACCGCCGGGTGGTTAATGCCTTTGTTGAGTAATGCCGGATAACGTCAGAAAAATAATTAGAAAACGTGAGTAAATATAATAAATTATGCAAACAAAAAATTAATCTCACATGAATTAAATTATGAAAGAAAAAGAATCATAGTCTTATCTTCATCAATTCGTCCAACAGAAATTGCTTGATAAAGGCCGTTTGTAGATACGTAAAATCAATATCTTGGTGTGATGAACTCGTCGTCTTTCCATTTTCATTTTTAATTCAACATTAATAAGTCGTCCATAAATACGCGAGGATTAAGATCTTGGTACGATAGATTCTGCTTTCCATTCTCATTTTTAATTTCTTTTTTTCTTTTGTTCGAAGAGTCTTGCATAAATATTTTTGCTGATCTATAAAAAAAAAAAGGAAAATTAGTATAAAAGTACTAAATAAGATCAATTAACTCAGTGAATGCAATAGAGATATAAAGGGCTTTCAACACTTTATATAACTATACTTCACACTTCCGATGCAGAATATTTCCGATTAATTTCACGATTCGTAGAAATAGATCGGAGAATATTGCTAAGCACTTTTGGTTTGTTCAACGATTCGTGTAGCAAATCCGAAAATGCTAGCCTTCGTAACATATTGATAAAATTTCACGATTCGTAGAAATAATATCAAAAAATGGTACGGACCCACGGCAACTTTTAACTTGTTAAACGGAAACATATCGTACGTGCCTAACAAATTAACATGCCCATGTGAACCCTATTTGTAACATTCTAATAATTTCACGATTCGTCGAAATACTTTAAAATGTTACAGAGTTCATAACAGTTCCGATGTATCATATACTTGCATATACGAAAAACGCCGGAAGTGTTAGGTGTGCGATCGAAAGCATTCAATATATAATACCATTTTTAAACAGTATGAGGAAGACGTAACCGTTCCCTCATTCAGGACCAGTAGACCTCATAACTGCCAAAAACAGTATTAATTGCGAAACACATTAAATATTAATCAATACTTACTTCTACATGTCTTGTGTGTTTCAACATTTATTTCCCCACGTCATGTATATCTCAACATTTTTTTTCTGGTAACTTTTCCACGTCGTTATTATCTCAACGTTTACTTCCAACAGCTTTATCACGTCGCATGCGTTTTAACGTTAACTTCATTCAGTCGCGTGTGTTTTAAGATTTTCTTCTCTAGGTTGTGTACCTTCTGTAGCTTCTTTGCGTCACAGTGTTTTCCATGTCGTATATGCTTTGACATTTACTTAGTACAGTAGTAGCTCTCTGGGTTACGAGTGTTTCATTTATTATTAGAATCTTTTTTTAAAAAAAATAATATTATTACGAGTAAATAAATAACTTTCGAACCATGTTGGTTTTCTCCCTACTGTTTTGTATCTTCTACTTCTCTTGACTTGACTCCATATTAGAAATTTACGTCGAGTACTATATTAAGCTATTTTTTTTACATTTTTTTATAGATCGGGAAAACAATTCAGTAATTACTTATTTGTGTGTATCACAACTGGCACGTGGCTTATTGGTGTGAAACCCAATTATTTCTGATGTAAATCAATTTATCAGTTATACAGTTTAAATTATACGTATTTTTTATTTAATTATCTTAAGTAAACAAACTTTGTTAACGTCTGGAGCGTGCTCGAGAATCAGTAAAATTTTACCCCCTTAATGACGATCAGTATTCTGGTAATATAATCACGTAAGATCACAATGTTTCAGGGAATAAATTTTTACTTACTGGTTTTCCCTCTTGAGCACTCATAAATTATTATCGGTTAATTTAAATAACAATTCCTTACTTATCCATTGTAAGTCATCCACTATACTCCGTAATCACTGAATGCAAAGAGACGGTTAAATAAATGCTTATAAGTAAGTTTTTTAAATAAGATTATACTATTTAATTTTATATTAATTTAAAGTTGTATAGAGTTATAATAACTTGTTAGACGGATATATAAACTTGGAGTATAGATAGATGTATGCTTAAAGATATAGACATGTGATACAAATTCATGATGTTATTTAAAATTTATAATTAATAAAGAGTAAATAATTGATAATATTAAAATATATTTATTCTTTGGCGTGTATTGAATTTGTATAATTCGACTACTTTTTGATCTATACTAATGAATGTCTATAAAATGTAGCATGAAAAATCACGATTTTTAGAGGAATTGTTATGTAATAATTCGAAATTTCGTCTATGAAATCGTCTTCCGCGCACTAAAAAAAAAAAAAAAAAAAAAAAAAAAAAAACTATACCTCTTATTTTGGTTCTAACCAAAGCAACAAATTTTATTACTTGCTTTATTAGATTGTATCTAATCATGAAATTTGGGTTATACGTCATGTGCTAGAAAGTTTTTTGAGGGTAAGCTCAGATTGGTCCATTGTTAAAGTCCAAGGCGGTACTAACCATTTTTTACTTCATCAACTAAATCAAGTTATCATAATTCAAAATCTTGTTCAGATGCCTACTGATACCGGTGAGCGAGATATAATAGGGAGAAATTCGTCTGATTTGCTAATGTGAATCAGTCCTATTGAATAAAAATGTCGTGCTTGAAGTTAGCACCTGCTGAAGTCAGGACTTAAAATTGCTAGGTAATATCGATATGAGCAAAATGTAAAACGATGTAATTTGCTACGTACAGTACCCTCAGAAAGTATATCACGGTTGCACAAAAAAGCTTAACATAAATTATGCAAAAAGTACGAGCAATAAATTTAAAGTTTTTTCGTGTAACCGTGATATATTTTCTGAGGGTACTGTACGTACAAGACGACCTAATTTCTAAGCACTGCCTTAAGTTGCACCTGAAGTCACACTGCTTAAAATTGCTAGAAATCAAGCGTAACTTTAGGCACCTGTAATTTAGTGATTAAAATCGGTCGACTAAATGACATCGACTAAGTCATTGAAACGTCATCAATTTAGTCGACTAAGTCGTTCAGGAGATTGCATTCAAAATATTTATCAGACATAATCTTTTTCGTAAACAATATTCATTATCCAATAAAATTTATCATGAGCAATAGTCTAGTCGACCGACTACGATGCAGCTACATCAACTAGACCGACCGACACAAGTCGACTACAAGTACTACAACTTCATACTTTGTGTTAACTTCGAGCATGATAAAAATATTCCGATCACACAGGAGAGTAACATGGCTCGTAGGGTCATTTTGCTAGTGTGACAGGTTTAATGTCGAGTTCAGAGATGGGGCAAATGCGACGGATTGTCGCTTGAAAAATGGTTATGCCGCGTAACGTTCCTCAAAGATATTAGAGGCGGTTTAACGATTTGGCACAAGGTCAAGGCGATCGTTTAAGGAGCGTTACAAGATAAGTACTACGATTTTAAAGAGCGTTATTGTATTGGCGGTTCAAAGGGGTCTTTAATAACTTTATTAAATTTTGTAGGGGCAGTACAAGTATATTATTAAGGGCGATTATGAACTATTCTGAACGATAATCTTGTACTTCGATACCGATACTCTTTTGGAAAAGGGAATTCCACCCTTTTTATAATGAATTGAACAAGAGAAGAGCCCGCGCAAGACCACGACTCTCCTCATTAATTCCAACACTTCCCAACCTTATTTGTTATAACCTTTAACCCCTTTCACACAGCCTTTCGTTACTTTAACATTTCTCACGGCTTCGATGAGAAATGTTTCAGTTACATAATCCCAGGGCCAGAACCCATCGTATTGTCTTCAATCGCACCCCCTTGACATCGCCTCACACCTAACCCAAGTAAGGCAGGTGGAGTCAACGTCCATTCCCAGCGCAACAGGTTGGTCTAGGTCGACCTTACTTTAATTGGAGGGGTGATTGGGTCCCGCATGGAGGCTTGTGTACTTTCATATGACACCTTTTGGGGCCGGGCGCACATGTTTCAGATGGATCGTCATGGGCAACTCTAATTAGGTAAGTATGCCATAATGACGTCCAGTTCACAGGTTCCATGAGGTGTCGATTTTACCTCTGACATTATATAGTTAGCAGTTTAATGATCTAGTACTAACTACAAATGTTAGTTTTGCTTATAGTATTTATATAGAAAATTACTTTTTGTATATAGCAGCTCCATGTAACTTTTAACTTTTAAATTACTAATAAAGATAGTAAGGTCTCATCTTAATACCAAAAAAAACTCAATTATATAGTAGTTTTAATTTATGTTATTAGTTATACAATTATTAATATTTTAAACCAATGTAAAACCATTTAAAATTTTTTTTTGAAATAGTAAAGTAGAAACTTTATTAGATAATAAAAATAATTATATTAAATATTTTTAAACTACATTTATACTACTTTATTTAAAAAATTCAATGTGACATTATATTTTTATTTTTATATAACATTATTATTAATTATTTCAAATTAATTTTAAGTATAGGTAGGTTGTAAAAAACCTAAGCTGATAGTTTTACCATTTAGTAAATATAATTAGTAAGTATGTAACCTAGAAATAACCAGTTATAAATAAATATAGTTGTGTTTATAATAGATATATTAATAGTATTAGATTTATATTAAAAGATAAAACTAAGAAATATATTTTTGAATATTTAGATTTATTAGTTATTTTTTATTTTATTTTTTTTTTATAGTTAAATTCCTATCTTAAGGATGTGACATTTTTATTCAAGTATATTAGAACATAACATATAACCAGAGACTCATCTTATAATAGAGGTTACAACTAGTTACATGTACACTTTTGGTGCCTAATTTAAATAATCTCCTTACACATTGCTATATAAGTTTTATACTAGTTATCATATCTACAAGCCAACTAGAGGTTTTGCTTATTTAAACTCTTTGCATATGCAATCCTCCTTGTATTATGAGAACATCTCAAGGCTGTACCTATCCAAGTTTCCAATATTAGTTATTATCCTTAGGACTACTTTATCCTTGATAGGATACTTACTAGAGTTTTTATGTCCTACATATATAGATCTAGTTTTATGCAATACACTATAGTTACCTAACACTTGCAGTTACAGAGGTTACCTGTTTAACTACTACATTACACTATTTCTATTTTTACAAAGTTTACTAGAACCTCAGTACTTATTTTCTCAGTATTTTCTTCATCATTCCTTACTAGTTGCAGCTTAGAACCAGAAGTCTCATTCCAGATTACCAATTTAGATGGTCTGGTATGGTATACTTCTGTATCCTTTTCCTCTGGTGAATCCAGTAGCCTGATTGGTTATATGCTCCTTTATATATATTTAATGTCTGGTTTTAATTTTTAGTTTCTATAAAGGTGTTTTGTGGGCTTCAACTGGTTTGATGGTACTGTCAAAAATTTATGCTACCTCTTTATTCAGAAAGTTCCATGTGGTTTCTGTATTTCAGATTTGTTAGTTATATTGTGAGCTTTTTTTTATTATTGTTAAAAAATGTTCATAATAACTATATATATTAATAAAACTAATTAAGAGAAGCAATTAATAGAAATACACAGAGAACCTAGTTTATGACGGCCAGACTCAACATACAGAGCAGGCTATGGAACTCTTCGCAGCTGTGAGAGCCGAGCATATGGTGATCGAATCTACAGAGGAACCTTTTACTTTCTTGAATCCCATTACATCATTACACTTTAAGGAAACACCACAAGACCCATCATACAATACATTAGTCGATTCAGACTCATGCTATAACAAATGGCTAACCCATCAAGGCCTATCTTTATTTCCACATCCACAAACTCTTTATTCCTTTCTTGAACACATACATCCTTACAATTACACATCACTTAATCTTTACAACTTTACACTAGCAATATCAATTAAACTAGACTATTGTGAATGCTTAATACACTTATCAAATGAACCAAAACCTTTATCTGACCACTTTATCTCACAATGATCTGGTTATGGATTTTACTCATCAATACCTATTCCTTCAAAATATTCTTCAATACTTAATAACACACAATACACCAAACCTGTTTTTGAAAATAATGCTGTAAATTACACTTATTCACAGCTAGTAGAAACCGTTCTATCTGGTCATGATGATACTGTCATTGCCAATGAACACTATGGCTCTATACAACTTTATATATGCTATAATAAATTCCTAACCTATAACCATCTTCTACTACTTCCACATCTACAAACAATTGTCTCTTTCTTACGATATATTTATAGTTTTGATTACTTACCAAGTAATGCCTGTGATTATACCTTAACTATTTTTATTAAAAATGATTATAGTGAAGCTCATATTTATCTTCTATGTGAACCTAAACCTTTACCTAATCATTTTATACCACCATTCCAAGCTATTTGGCATTATCCAAACATCTTACTAAAATCAAATACAATACAAGATAATTTTCTTAACTTAACAAACCC
>CAJVQA010004022.1:0-18298 GCA_910591915.1 Cetraspora pellucida | reverse complement strand
CCCCAACCCAATCAACAGCACAAAAAAAACAGCCACCCCCCAACAAAGGTAATTAAAGAAAAAAAAAAACAAAAAAAAAAAAAAAAAAAAAAGCTTTAAATAAGAAATACTACTAATTAGTTTACTAAAATTCTAATTAAAAAAAAAATATCAAACTGAACTTAATATATTAAAAACAAATTATAATTCTATTAAGCTATTTGGATAAAAAGCCTAAGAACAAAGTAGAAGTATTTACTATTAATATTTAAAAAAAAAAAAAAAAGTAGAAGTATATTAAACTACTAAAAATATTTTGTAAAATTGGTACTAAGGTTTAAATAAATTGTGTTTTACAGTTGCCATCTTATTAAATAATACATTCATAGTAGTTAATAGAAAAAATAAAGTAAGTAGGCAAGCAGTAAAGCCTATTTATATAAAAGGCCAAAATAATAATAATCAGACCCAATGTACAGAGCAGATTTTGGTACCTTGCACAACAGTAAGAGCTGAGCATATGGTGATCAATTCTGTAAAAGACAATTTCAAAAGATCATTCTTAATATTTTTAAGTCTCTATGATCTTCATATATGTTTCAACAAATTCCTTTTTTATTATAACTTATCACTTCTTTCTCATGATCAAACTATTCAATCTCTTATACAACATATTGACAAACATAATTATAATAACACTGTCTTTAGTATTATTTTCTCTGTTAGCAATATCTATGATAAAACTCATATATATTTTCCAAATAACTTTCTCTTATCTAATTATATTGTTATCTATCCTTATCTTTTTCTCATCTTTTACAACCTTCCTCTTAGATCAAATTCTTCTAATTCTACTTTCATTCTACCTGATTTATTTCTTAATAGTCATACTATAGCATAAGTACTCACATCTATATAAACTTTATATGACCTTTATTTAAACATTTGTATACACAATATTAGAGGTTATAATATAGTAACTAAAAGAGAAGCTTGGCAAAATTATTGTCTTTATAATAATATCTATATCTTTTGTATTACTGAAACCAAAATTGCTAACAGTACTAATCTTCAATTTCACAATAACAATTTATTCACTTACTTTTGTACTAATTTCGAAAGTTTAACAGAAGATGCTGCTATTATAATTCAAAAACACTTACAACTATACATACACAACTGCCAAACATACTCTAGTAAAGCAATCATTTTAGATTTATTTTTTAAAAATGAAATTAAACTTTAGATTATAGCTGTCTACTTTTCTTCTACTGATATGCAAAAACATAACAATACATAAAATACTGTCATTATATGAATTCAACAAGCTCTTCAACACAATCTTCATTCAATAATACTTGGAGACTTTAATACACATAATAATATCTGTAGCTCTTCATTTAAATTTAAACTTATTAATTATTTACACTACTTCAACATGTTTGATCTTAGTACACATATTAATAACAAGCACTTTATATGATCAAATAATACTAGTCATAGTTGCATCGATTATATCTGAACTGATTCATTCAATATTCAATTCTTTTTTTTATATAAACTTGATAATAGCAATATCTTAATACTTAGTAACTACTCTATTCTTATACTATCTGAACTTTTACTAATGCATATAGCAAACTCTTATACTATCATACTGGCATTAGTTGCAGAATCTTCAATTACAAAGCTATGTCAACTGACAAATAGACAGAATTTTCTGATCTTCTCTCTTACAATCTTAGTCTTCACAATATACCACTTAATAGTAATACTAATAAAAGCATTGAAACTACTTGGCACAAGATCAAACATTTAATAATTAATACTGCAATACATTTTATTTCTAACAAAAAATCTCATAAACATAGCTATAATCATCAATATTCTTCTAACTCTACCTTAATTTACACATTACTTAAAGAGCTTAGGCATCTAATAAAAATTATTAAAAACACTTACAACAACCTCAATATGAATATAATAAACTCTAGAATTAAAACTATTAATAGTATATTCTATTGTGACCTTCAAACTCTTGATCCAGATGATAATTCTCAAATTCATGCATAGATTTAACATGCACAAGATATCTAAAAACAACTTTATCATGCTCATTATACAAAAAACTCATTACTACTCTATTAACAAATCTAACAAGCAACTGAAAAGAGATGTGAAACACTTCCAACACATCCTAAACAAGCTATTAACAGTATTTTTAATCAATACAAAGCTTCTATTCACTTTTCTAACATCAAACTTCCTAACCAATTTATTACAGACTTCAAACTTATAAAACAGCACATACAATTTCACTTCTATAACTGGACTGCATATTGACTAACTGACTAAATACTGTTTGACAGCTTCTGGCATTCATATTATTAACCACAACTATATATTAACATCTAATAATACAACTCTTTTAACTTTTCTATTATGAAGATAAAGTTCTTTAAACCTTAGTACAACTTCTGAATGAAAAGCTAGTGAACCTACAGATATCAGTTATAAAATGCTTAAACATGCAGGTACTATCTGCATTAAAGCTATTACAGCTCTATTCAACTATTGCTTTAATTCAAGTCAAATTCTCAAACAATAGAAATATAGTAGAATTTACCCAATTCCAAAATGTAATATATTTAATGATAATCTAAATCTCATTTGCCCTATTAGTCTTATCAAACATATTCGAAAAATCTATACAAAAATTATTATTACTAAAATCAGTACTGTATTTTCTCAACATCTAATACTTTTACTCTACAATTATGTAGCTCTATCTAACAACAGCACATCTATATCAATTCATATACTTAATAACCTTATTGAAGATGCATTATGCAACAACAAACCAATTTGGCTCTTATCTCAAGATATGAATAAAGCATATGACTCAGTTAATCTTACTCTTTTTCAAAAATCTTTACAACATCTTGTTCTCTCTTATTTTATAATAAATGCTATTACTAACATTCTTTATGATCAACAAAACCAAGTTATTACAAATCTTGAACTTACTTTATCATACTCTGTACACAATGGCATTGATCAGAATGAAACTATTACTTCTCTTTTATAAAGAATCTATTATAACCCACTTATCTCATACATTTACAACAACTTTAAAGGTTATACTACACAAATCTCTTGGCTAACTAACCTAAAACATCAAACATATAACAAGCTTAGCTTATATTGCTCAGTTCTTGCCTATATGAATAATACTCTTTGGATTGCATTCTTATAACAAGAACTATTACAAATCTTTTCTGCAGCTAAATCATTCTTTAATATGGCTAATATACAAATTAACCTTTTCAAATCTGTACTTACAACTAATAACAAACAAACTAACTATACCCTTATCATATATAACAACTATTCTCTTAACCTTTATTTACCAAATGAACCATTCAAATTTCTTAGATGCTAGTTTATATTTAATAACAAACAAGCCAAGCAAACCAAACTTATTACTACAAAATCATCACATCTTGTTAAAATTGCAACTACCAAACAAATTACTAACACATATGCATATTATATTATTAATACTGTTATTATTCCTACAATCAAATATCAACTACATAATATTGTTCTTAATCAATATACATGTAACAAAATGCTTACAAGTCACATAGGACTTGTTAAAAATAAAGCCAAACTTAGTCATACAATTCTTACCAGCATATTACTTTATCACCAACTATATAATATCTGTAATATATAGGATATTCAGCTACAACATCATATTACAAACTTTACTAAGAGACTTAATTCTTCTAATCTATTAGGAATAAGTACTTGCATTAGGCTTTAGCAACTTCAAAACAATCTTGGTTAGCTACTAGTATTCTGATATATGATAATCTTATTATTAATAGGCCTAACAAACATACTATTAATTTTAAAATTATTTAACTTTTTAACCATCTTGATATTATATTTTTATCTAACCCATTATATAATATTCTATATACTGTTTAAGAAGGATCTATTTTACTTGAATTACTATTTTTATTATATTCAAAATATTTAACTTTCAAAAAACAACTTAGATACTATTGTATTCTTTACTTAGATCAACTAATTATATTTGATAACTTATGCCTTTTAGACTGGAAACACATATCTATATGTATAAACAAAATTTCTAAAGGCAAACAACTACTCTGGTTTAATTATCTAGAAAACTAATATTTATATTTACCTAATACAAACTACTATAGTTATTCAACTAAACACTTTTTATTAAAGAAAAAACCATGACTTATTATAGTACTTAATGATCAAATCATTACTAACAAAGCCAAAAAACAGCTCTCTTCTTCAGGAACTATCCTTATTACTCACTGGCAATGCTATATAAAACAACAATTAACTCATCTATATCCTCTTCCACCTATTCAATCACAAATATGACCAGGTTGCTTTCTTAATTCTTACATAATTGTTAACAAATATACAATCAATATTCTATCAATATCTCTTCTAGATTCTTTGATCAAGTTAATACATACAACAAAACCCTTAACTTCAATGCCAACTATCTTGATCTTATGTACTCCATTGCAATTCGACATCTTATTCAAATTTTTAACTTCTCTAATATTAACATTATACAACATACTTAATTCTAATGATATTTGAACTTAGTACTTTAACAGACAACCTTCAACTAATCACTAACTACAATATACAACTATTAGAACTTCATTTTTATACAGATGGCTTCATCATCAACCTGGGTACCTCACAATGCTCTATAGGCATCAGATGGATTCAAATTTTAAACAACAATATACTGCATATCTTTTAAGCCCAAATAAGATATTGGTCTTGCTCATTTAAAGCTAAGCTTACTGTTATCTTAACAGTCCTTATTACTGCTCCTAGAAACTATACTATATATATATATACTGATTTACAGTTTATAATCTCTAAATATCACAGTCTTTTAAACTCAACTCATACTTTATCTTATATATATATATTATACTTTTCATTATAGAATACACTTATTAACTTTGTCAAATCATACAACATGCATATTATTTTTCACAAAGTTATTGCTCATTAGAACAATCAGTACAACAACCTTGCAAACCAACTTGCATGTAGCTATTACAATCTGTTATATCTTACCTTTATGCTCTATAATATTTAAAACTCTGCATATACCTTAAACTTTGAAAACTTCCCTTTAGAATTACCTATTCATCATAGTATCTGTACAATATGTTATGCATATATTTATGCATTATGAATTACACAAAACCATTTTTAAAAATGGCACAAAATCCTTAACCAAGTTAATTGCAAACTACCTGACTATACATCAACAATAATTAAAAAATCTTAAACTTCTTGCAAAACTTTCAGTCCTCTATTCTTAAATTTTTTAAAATGAAAATTCTACTAGATGATCTTTCTACTTTACACATTTTACATAAATAATATTACTCATACTCATATATCTGTTACCAATGTCATTAAATCAGTTCTTATCTTCACTGAACAACCTGTTCATCTAATCAATTGCTATACAACCTTATAGATATTTCATTACAACATACTTTAAACACTAAAACACTTAACATTACTTCAAATATTATAACCAATTTATATAACCAAATTAAGCTGTTAAGTAGTATGACTATTTATAGTATACCAGATCTAACTTCAATCTTTTCAACTTTAACAGGTCTAATACCAAATAAACTTATTAACATTATTGCAAATCTGTTATTCAAAAAAGTAGCTATAATACTTGTTATAAAGTTTTTACTTCATCTTAATCAACAAATTTATCATAAAATCTAGATTCCATATTGTATCTCAAGATCTACAGCTCAAACTTCTGAATATAACACATTTTCAGATGCTGTCTCACTTTTATCATATTCTCCTTTACTTAATTCTATTAGTTCAAAAATAAACTCTTAATATATCTAATAGATTAAATATTAAACTAATTTTCTATACATAATTACTAACACTTAAATCTAGATAAGCCTTGGCCACTTTAGTTGGTTTAGATCACAGATAAATTAGTCTGAGCTTCTATTCTTTTTATAAAATTTTAAAAGCAGAATTGTACTTTATGTAAAATCTCAATTAAATATTCAATAAAGATAAAGGCATGGTCTCACCATTAATATTAAAAAAAAATAAATTAAATTATATTTTATTAATAGTTTATAGATTAGATAGATTAGTTAACAAAAGAGTATTTTAAATTTTACAGTTAAATAATATACTTTAAAACAGATAATGACTTAATAAATATACAAAAAAAAGATTAAATATTAGATTAGATAACACTTAGACATATAAAAGCTAAATATTATTTATCTAATAAAATATAAAAATTAAAATATTTAAATAGATAATCTTTTAATAATTACAAATATAACAACTAGTATAAAAATTGTAAATAAACTATTTAAATAAATAATTAAAAGTTATATATATAGCTAATTATATATTTTTTTATACAAGTTATATGTTTTGTTTTTTTTTAATTTTATTAGTTATATTAGTACTTTATAATATTCATCTAATAACACTAATTAAAACATTTAGAAAAGTAATAACAAAGGTGATAGCAAAAAGACTTGTCAAAGTGTTTATGAAAAGAGAAGTGCTCAAGGAACCAAATTATACAGACCTATCAAAAAATTTAACAGAGCAGCTGATACATATCCTAAATATAATAATAAAGAAGACAAAAAAAAAAAAAAAAATATAGATACTCCTACAAAATATAAAAAAGGCATTTGACTTAGTCCTACTCAAAAGTCTTGAATTAGCATTACAAAGAGTCAAAATATCTAAAAAAATAATAAAATATATTTTAAATCTTTTTTACAAAAGACAATTAAGAATAATTACAACCTATGGTTTAACAGAAGAAGTAATAGCAAAGGATAGAATAGACTAAGATAAGTAATATCATTATTAATATAGTATTTCTTTTATAATTCATTATTGGAAAGAGTACAAGAAGGTGAAAGTTTAGAGTATATTGTTGAAGAACAAGTTAAAGAAGAAATGTAGTGCAATAATATCACAAGATATTGCCAAGTAGCAATTACATATGCAGATAATATAACATAAATTGCAAATAGCAAAAGCCAGTTATTAAAGATTCTAGAAATAGCTAAGAAGTTTTTTAAGATAAATAGTATAGAAATAAATAAATCAAAATCAAAACTGCTAATAATGAATACAAACATCAAGAAAGAAGAAAAAAAAATAGTTTTTAAAAAAAGCAAAATAATAAAAGAACCAAAGAACAAAATAGTTTGTTTACTAGAAATATAATTAAATAACAGAATGCAAAAAGTATTAGTTAAAAGAAAAGCTAAAAAGATAATTAGTCAAAAGATAAAAGATCTTAATATAAAAAAATAGTAATGAGCCAGATCATATACAAAAGGGTACTAAATTATTGTAGACACTTTTTAAATATTTATAACAAATTAACTAAAAAATATATTAAGCTAAAAATAATATATTATATTTATTAAATCTAAGGCTTTTAAATAAAAAAAAATTTATAAAATTTTATACAGTGTTTTTGAGATAATTAAAATTATATAAATTTGTATAATGACATAGTTTATATCAAAAAGAAGAGACAATAATATGAAATTAGTAGTAACAAAGAAGCCAATACAAGTCTAAATAGAGTTATAGGCCAAATGTAAAAACTTAGCATATCAATATCAGCACATCAAAAACTGATAAAATATCTGAATAAAGAGACAAAAAAGTTAACAATAACAGTAAACATAAACAAAAAATAACACAAATGAGAAGAGAGCTAAAAAAACCAAGAAAGTCTATTAGACTTTCTTTGACAAAATAAAAAAGAAAAAATAGAAAACAAAAATAAAATGAGTACAGAACCAATAACAGAAGAAAATAATGAAATACCAGTATTTATAAACACAATAAAATATAGTTAATAGTTTTCAACAAATTGTATATATGACAAAAACAGATTATTTAAAGCAAATATGCCAATATATGCAATACTAGATGCAAATAAAGAAGAAATATTGAAATATACATAATGGATTCTTTGTAATAACTATTATATCAAAACAATTAAAGAGGTTTTTAAAAATGAAAACAGTTGAATTGAAATAGATTTTGATAGTGAATTTATTAGAGATGCAGCAATAAATAGGATTAAAGAAAAAGAAGAAAACTAGCTAAAACTTATTCCAGATGAGACAGAAAATTAAAAAAAAAACTTAGATATCAAATAGTAAACAACAGCAGAAAAGACAAAAATAAACTCAAAGATCATAAAAAAATTGGTAAAAGAAAAGAAGATAGAAATATGTACTTAGCAGAGGATGAATTAGAGTTAGTTATATATTTAATAATATGAGACTTACCAGTAGACATTAAAGTAGAAGAAGTAGAATACATGTATAAGAGCCTCAAAAAAACTCAAGTAAAACACATTAAAAGATCCAAATACAAAGCTTTAGTTGTAGTTAAAACAAAAAGTATAAAGAAAAAACATATCATGATTCTTACCAATTGGTGTACAAAGGCTAACAAGAGTAACTGTAGATAAAGAAGACTTCAATCAATATAATTTACAAAATCAATTTACAACAAAAATATTAGAGCTTTTAAGTGATGTATCAGAAGTATTACTACTGCAATGCTTAAAAAAAAAAGAAGCAAAATTAGTATATATTTCATTCAACAGAAATAGAAATTAGAGAAGATCAATAATAGTAACATTTGCAACAGAGGAAAAAATAAATGCAACACAAATAAAGCTAATTAGATTTAACAATTACTTATTATTTTGGTTAAACTATGTAGAAAGAAAAAAAAATTGAAAAGAAAAATGATATTGCAAGTTATAAGAGAACAGATAATAACAGTAAAAGCTTTGATGAAAAAATATATAAAAATAATCAAAAAAGTAAGTAAACAAAAAAATATAAAAACAGAAATAATTATAGAAACAGAGAGCATCATAAAAAAATCATAACAATCAGAAATCAGAAGCATGAGAAATAAAAAAAGAAAAGATAACTCAAACTCGATTACAAGAAGAAACTTCATATATTAAAAATATCTTAGGTCTAATATTAGAAAGATTAAAAAGACTAAAGAAAAATAGAGAAAATAATGAGATAAATCAACCTAAACACTCCTAAGAGTATTACAGTTGAACCAATGAATATAGACAAGAAGATTAAAAAGTTTTTGTAAAATGAAAGAGAAGTTTATGAAAAGAAAAGAGAAATTGAATTTTCTTGTCAAGAAAAAAAAAAATGCAGTAGAAAAAAAGAAAAAGCTAGAAGTACAAGAACAAAATAAAAACCACTAAAAGAAAAAATCGAAGGAGAAAAAAAGAGATAAAGCTAGCATGTCACAACATTAATGAACTTAAAACCAAAGAGTAGAAATTGAAAAATCTGCTTTACTGCAAAAAAATAAGAAATTATAATAACAGGAATTACAAAAACAATCTTACAGAAAGAGAAAGAAAGTTCCTAATATATGTGATAGGCAAAAGATATGTAGAATTTTAGACAAATGTAGCAAAAGATAAAAGAAAGGTTCCGGTGTTAAAATTATAATTGATGAACAATAAAAAAAGCATATAGAGATAGTAAAGAAAATAAGTGAATATATAATAAAGATAATATTATACTTTAAACAATTGAAATTAATAGTAATTGCAATTTATATATCACCAACTAATTCAACAAAAAATTGTAGAAACAGTCTCAAAAAGAAAAAAATAAATACAAATTATTGTAATAGATAATTTTAATTATACAGTAGAAAATATAATAAACACAACATCTACAAACAATAAATTACAAGAAACTACTAATTTTTAACTGGATAAAAAAACAAGATTTTAGAAACATATATAGAGACATGAATCCAACAAGTCAAAAATATATGTGATCAAATAGAGAAGCAGCAATAAGAATTGATTATATATGAATATCAGAAGGTTTAATCTCAGATTTGCAAAAAGCAGAAATCGAAGAAGCAGAAGAAACTACAGAAAGTAATTATAAAATAATAATAGCAGAGATATAAATTAAGCATATAATAGAGGATGGTGATTCTAGTATAGTGGTTGAATTGTCATCCTTCAAGTGGCAGGTCTAAGGTTCAAATCTCATCTATGACAAAATTTGGTAATTATATTTGCATTACAGTAAACTGTCTCTTGTCGATCAGTTGGATTTAGATATCTGTAATCTTGAATACAACCAATTGGGTTCTACTCATTATTAGGAGCCTGGAGCATCTATGTGAAATGTAATGTTATACATACATAGAGAAATGTTAATAACTGTTATCGCATAAGACTTTGATGCAAACCTACAATAAGGTCACTAGATGTAGAAAACCAAGAAACCAAGAAAACGGAAGCCTACTTAGAAATTTCCGAGTAAAGAGTAGCACAAGCCTTTGATGGTACTATTGGACTAATGAAAGCCCAAGAAACCCCAATAAAGAATAGGCAGACATGCAACTAGATGGAAAGATGTATAAAGGAGCATATGACCAACCAGGCTGCCAGAATCACCAGAGAAAAAGGATACTAAGGTATACTATACTGGGCTATCTGGATTGGGAGTCTGAAGAGTTTGTCAGATTCTAAGTTAGATAGTAGAAAAATAAAAAAAAGAAGTCGGAATGATAGATACTGGGGTTTGAATGAACTTTACAAGGATAGAAATAGTGTAATGTAGCAGTTAAACAGGTAACCTCTGTAACTGCAAGTGTTGAGTAACTATAGCATATTACATAAAACTAGGTCAGCTGTGTGTGGGATATAGAAAGCTTTAGTAATGATGCTTTTGAGGATATACTGCATGAAATAAGATATAGGGTCCTAAAGGAAATAGGTAAAAATATCTAGACCTTCTTGACTGATAGCTGTATCAGAGATAATCTAGTGACATAGTAAGGATTGCAGCACAAAGAGTTTAAATAGGCAATGCCTCTAGTTGGGTTGCAAATATGGCAGCTAGTGTAGAACTATTGGCGGACTACTTAAATTAGACATCAAAAGTATACATATGGCTAGTTGTACTCTCTAATATAAAGTGACTTCTTTGAGGCTTCAGCCACAAGTCCCTATGTCCAATTTACTAAATAAAACTCTAAGTCCAAAAGAGGCTAGTTTAATATCAAAAAAAAAAATTAAGCATATGATAGCAAAGAAAAGCAAAGCTGAGATTAAAAAAAAAAAGGCAATCAAGAACAGTATACTTGTATAATCAAGCAAAACCAAAAGACTAAGATAACTATATGCAAGAACTACAAAAATGATTAGAAAAAAAAAGTGTTAACAGATATATACAAAAAAGCATAAGATAAAGAAAAGAGAAAAAAGAATATAAACAACATATGTGATATAATAAAAGAAGTAATTATCATGTTAGTAAGTAAACATATATCCAAAAAAAAGTATACAATATAATAATAAATAGAAGAAGAAGTTAAAAAGAATAGCAACAAAAAGAAAGCATTATCAAGCTTCAAAAGTTAATTAAATATGCAAAAACAAAAAGAACCTAAACAATAACAAAGAAAGAAGGAAATAAAGTAAATGAACAATTAAAAACACTAGGCAAGAAAATTGATGCAAAATTACTAAAATTACAAAAACAATGATCAAGTGCATAAATAGAAAATATAAAGAGTTAGAAGAAACTATTATTAAAGAAAAAAAAAAAAATTAAAAACAAACACAAAGAAGACAAATAAAAAAAAATATAAATAAAAAATGTGAAATAATTAGAACAGATCAGAGAAAGATGATAGCTAGTCTTCTAAACAGACCTTATAAGAAAATAATGCTTAACAGATTTATCAAACAAGTAGATAAAAAAACAAAACTGCTAACAAATCCAGAAGATATTAAAGTAAAAGTAGCAAAACATTACAAAAAACAATTTAGAAAAAGAAATACTAAATTAGAAAAGATATTAGAAGAATAGAAAGAAATATATAAACTATAAAAAAAATATCAAGAAGAAATAATATACAAAAGTTGAAAAAAAATTAATAAAAAAAAATAAAAAGAGGTGTTAAGAAAACTAAAAACAGAAATGGCTTTAAACATATCAAATATAAGTTATACTCTGATAAAATGAGCATGAAAGAAAACATATAAAGTTTTTAGAGGTTTTGCAAACCTATATCTAAAAATAAGAAAGATACTAGTCAAATAAAAAATAGTACAAATTTACCTAATACCAAAAAAATATTGAGTGGAAATATAGCTTAAACAATATTTGACTAATAGCACTAATAGAGACTTTTAGAAAAGTCAGAACAAAAATAATAACAAAAGTCTTGTCAAAGTATTTATAAAACTCAACAGAACAGCCAGTATATGTTCTTAATATGATAATGAAAGAACCAAAAAAAAAGTATAAAGAAATATGAATATTCTTGCAAGACATGAAAAAAGCATTTGACTTAGTTCTATTTAAAAGTCTAGAACTAGTATTGTAAAGAGTTAAAATATCTAAAAGAACAATAAAATATATTTTATATTTGTTTATGAAAGATAACTAAAGATTATTACATATTATAGCATAACAGAGAAAATAATAATAGAAGATAGCATAAATCAAGATAAAGTAATATTTCTATTAATATGGTAGCTTTTTTATAATTTACTATTAGAAAGAATGCAAGAAGATGAAGAGTTAGATTATATAGTAGAGCAGCAAATTAAAAGAGACATGCAAATTAATAATAATACAAAGTACTGCCAAGTAGCTATTGCATATGCAAATGATATAACATGGATTGCAAATAGTAAAAAACAGCTAATAGAGATTTTAAAAATAGCAAAAGAATTTTTTAAGATAAATGATATAGAGACAAATAGATCTAAATTGAAGCTGCTGATAATAAATATGAAATTGAAAAAAGAAGAAAGAGAAGTAACCTTTGAGAAAAGTAAGATAATAGAAGAAACAAAAAACAAGATAATTTACTTATTAGGAATATAGATAAACAACAAAATAAATAAAGTGCTAATAAAAAGGAAAGTTAAAGAAATAATTAGCCAAATAATAAGAGATCTCAGACACAAAAAAATAACAATAAGTCAAATTGCATATATAAACAAAATGGTAATAATACCAAAACTAAGTTATATGCTACAGTTAACAAATATGTTAGAAAGAAGTATAAGTGAAATATATCAACTAATAATAAGCTTGGCAAAGCAAAAAAGCAATCTGCAAAGAATATTAGAAAATTGCATAATAGAACATAAAGATCTTGAAAATTACAGAACATTACAACAAGAACTAGTAACAAAACAAATAAGTAGCCTACTTATAAGACTAAACAGAAATAACAATCTTGGACAATTAACAAAATTAAGAATAACACAAGGCTGCCAAAAAGTAGATTTAACAGAAAATATATGAAAAATAAAAAAAATGCCAGAGAACATAGAAGGTTGGAAGAGTAACTTAGCTTGTCTAACATTACTAAAAGCAAGAAAGCTTAATATAAATATAAGAACAGATAAAAAGTTATAGACAATGCATGAGTATGAAACCAAAGTAAAAAAACTTATAGATACATAATTATGAAAAAAAAGTGGAACTAGAATAAATAAAGCAGGTCTAATATATTTAAATCAGCTGCTTGATACAAGAGAAAAGATGTTAATTATATGACAACAGAACAAATGTTGCCAAGATCTATTGAGTAAAGAAAAAAAAACAAAGTGGTTCAAAGCAATAAAACTAAAAGTGCTTAGTAAATCAGAAAGCAAAGAGATAAAAAGACATTTTAAAATAAATAAACAAAACACTTAAGTGATACAAATAAGATGAAAGCATATATTAAAAGATAAAAGAAAAAAAAAATAGGTAGCATATAGAGTACAGAACTACTAACAATTAGGAAAAATAGTTAAAAAGAAAAAGAAGAAAATATTAGTAGAGCATTGGCAAATGCAAAGCAAAGATGATAAATTAGTCATTAAAATTAACAGATATAAGAGTTGTATAAGAAAAAAAGAATAGCTACTAGCAGTAAATAAGAATAAACAACAAAATCAATGTGATCTTAAATGCTTTGATAAAAAAAGACAGTAACAAGATCAAGATAACAATAGATCAAATAACAGAAACAATAAAGAGAAACAAATCAGTAATTGGAGAACAGAAACTTAAGAAACTAAAAATAGTAGAAAATCTAAAGATAGAGGTAATCAGATGACAAAAGTTAAAAGAAAACATTAGTCAAGAAATAATAAAAGTCTTAAGAAAAAATATAATAAAGAACAAAAATAAATACATAATATACACAGATAGAGTAGCAAATGTGAAAACCAAAGAAGATATGAGAATTAAAAATAATATAAGCATAGAGTAAGTACAAACAGATGAAACACAAAGATAGCCAAAAGAAGAATTAGCACTAGGACAAAAGGATGGCAAACATCAACAATAGCTAAGTTAGTAGCAATATGGATAGCAATTTTAACAATGCCAAAAGAAAAGCAAATAAAAATATATGTAGATAACAATGCTGCAATAAAAAACATTAGTAGAGGTTTAGAACAAGTAGACAGAAATAAGATTCTTAAAAAGAAAAATGCAATATAGATGATGAAAATCAGAAATCTTATTATGACAAAGAACATTTAAACAGAGTTTTTTAAGATTAAAAGTTACAGTAAAAATAAATAGAATGATAAAGCTGATAGTTTAGTAAAAAAAGATGCAACAAGTAAGAGAATAATATAGGCTGAAAAAGTCAATTGTGAAGAGATAGAGTATTGTTTAGAATAGAAAAACAAATGAACTAATATACTAGCAAGACTGCTTTGCAAGTTAATAACAAATGCAAGATTAGAGAATTAAAACCAAAAGTAGAAGTTATAATTTATGATTAAACATATTTTTGGAAAAAACTAAAGATAACTAAAAGAGTATGCTATATAACAAGAAGAGATAGCACCAGAAGAAGTGCATTTATAAAGTATATAATAGATAAACTTTCAATCTTAGAAGAACTTAATAAAAAAAGACCAAATATGTATACAACAACAAAGTGCCAAATATGCTAAGATAAAACAAAAGAAATACAGTCACATTTGGCAGCATGTAAAAGACAAAAAAATCTTTAGAAAAAAATCCAAAAAGTGACAATTGCAACAGCCTAAAAAGGGCTGAATGAAGAAAAAAAAGTACAAGTCTCTTTATACATATTATACACAGTGCTCTTTAGAAAAACAGAAGAAGTGGAAGTAAAAATAAGAGAGGTACTAATCAAAGGTCTTATTTTAAAAGAAATACAAAACAGATTAAAGCAGCTTCTAAGTACAAAATCAAGATAGCAGTTTATGAATGTAATAGCAAGAATGACTTAAAACATATTTTATAAACAAATTTAAAGAATTCAATATGAGAAAATCAATGAATAGAAGAAAAATAAAAGAATAACAGGTAGGATAAAAAGAAAAAAAGAAAAAAAAGCACTACATAAAAAAGAAAAATTAAATTAGCAAATAATAGAAAAAAGAAAAGTAAAAGAAAAAAAAAAAGTAAACCAAATTGAAAAAAAAGCACAGAAGACAATTTTAGAGCTTGTTTTTTTTTTTTTTTTAAATATTAAGATAAGTATTTGTGACCCAGGATTTTATTAGTAGTATATTTGGCTAATGGATGCTTTACAACCACAGAAGGCAACTATGAGAAGAGTATACAACTAGCCACTCATATAACTTTAGTCATTGTTTAATTTAAGTAGTCTGCCCAAAGGTTCTACACTAGCTGCCATACCTGGAACCTGCTTGTAAGTTCTCTATTTAACTACTCTGTTTCTGTATTCACCTACCTACCTCTGCCTACTAACAACCCTGACTGATGTCAATGAAAATATGCTATGGCCACTAAGTCTTTAAAGCAGTTTATTCACATAAGAAACCTTTGACCTTGTACTAAACCTTCCAGAATCTTTTGTATTCCATTCTTACAACTGACCTGATATTACTATAGCCAAGACCAATACTGGCAGTCAGGATATATCATTAAACCATTATGCCCTTGTAGAGTTTACTTCAATCCTGGTACTGACTTCACAACATATTCTTACTACTTTGGTATTCAATTCAAGTTTCACCAAGTTGCCATTCTAAATAGCTCAGAAAGGTAGGTTGAAACCATACACCTTTGGTTCACATGTTTGCTAGCATGTACTTGTTTTCTCTAGAACTTGGAAATTCTGGCAGCCTGGTTGGTTTATCTGGTCCCTTCTTAAAAACCAGCACATTTGCCTGATTTTACAAGTTCTAGCTTTATTTCATAAGTCTAGTCTTTACAGTAGCACTGTTAAAGGTTCGGGTTATCTCTCTACTTAGGTCTTCCAAGTAGGCTTCAATCTTCCTATCTGGTTTCTGTGATTTACATGGCCTAAGGACTTATTTTGGGTTCACACTGCCTGGTACCAGTTTGTGTTCCCTCATACAACATTGTATGAGTGCCTAGACCTTCCAGTCATGCTAGTATAATACAGGTTATAGGTATTCTATTTCAACCAATTACAGAAGACAGTTAGCTATAATACAGAAAGAATTGCAAATTTTTGCTATCACTGGAATATTTTAGAGCTTGTTATGAAAAAGAGAAGACTCTTCTATTATAAACTTTAAGTAGTTAGACAAGCAGCTTACTTCTGCTTGAAGTAATGTAGCAGATTGCACTTAGGTACTATTAGAATAGCCAAGTGATGCTGAACTTAGTTGTTAAGAATATTTATATAATTGCAAAGGTAATTTTAAAATTTTAATAAAGTACTAGCATAACTGCTTAAGAGAAAAAAAAAATTTGTGTAATATTATACAAAAACAAAAATAGTAATTATTTTTTTTTTCAGTATTAAAATGATCTTTTTGGTCCTAACTTTTTATTAATACTTATATCAAGTACATGTTTTATACAAACATATTTATATTAAACTATCAAACAAATATACAACTGACTATATGTATAAATTTCTATATTATCTATTTAAGAAGTTCATACAGAGGTTTTCTACCAGTTGTTATACTTAACACTTCTGCTTAGATGTTCTATTTAAACCCTCTAATCTGATTCTAATATTAATTTTACCAAGTTATAGACCCAGATCTATTTACTTTTAACTATAAAACTATAATCATTAGACTATTTTATTTTTAAGATAAATTTATTAGAATAAGCTATATTCTCTTTTATTGCTAACCTAATTTGATGCTATAGTCAAAACCAATAATTGCAATTAGGATTATCTATTAAACTGCTATTATTCTTGTAAAGTTTACTCAAATCCTGGTACTCACCTTTTCAACTTTTTTTTCATTATCTTCTACTAATCACAACTTGGAACTAACTGACTCTCTAGACTTTCAATTCAGATGGTCTGGTATGATATACTTATATATCTTTTTTTTTTAACAATTTTAACAGCCTAGTTGGTCATATGCTTCTTTATACATCTTGTTATTCAGTTTATCTAACAGTTTTTATGAAAGTGTTTTATGGGTTTTCATTAGTTCAATAGTACTATTAAAAGTTTGTGCTATCTCTTTACTCAGGATTTCCAAGTAGGTTTCTGTCTTCTTGCTTTTTTAGCCTTCTATATTCAGTAGTCTTATTACAGATTTGTATTGAAGCCTTATATAATACTAGTTTTTTACATTCTTCTATATATATATAATATTACACTTCGCATAGATGCTTCAAGCTTCCAATATTAGGCAGAACCTAACTTGGTGTATCTAATATTATAGATGCCCAAAACTTAACTGATCGGCAAGAGACAGTTACTATAACACAGATATAATTTCCAAATTCATCATTCATAAGAATTGAACCTTAGACCTGCCATTTGAAGGTTGACAACCTATTTACTTTACTAGGTCATATACTTAAAAATAATAATTGTTATACTAATTATTTTATATTAAATTTTAATTTTTTATTAAGTTAATAGTTTCTACTTTTTTAAACAAAATTGTTAAGCATCAAAAATTATATATAATTTTAAATTTTTAGAAATTTTTAACAAAATTTAAAATTTATAAATAATTACTAAATATAGTAATTAAATAATCATATTTAGAAAAATACTAATTTTTATTACTATATATAGTAATTAAATAAATATTTTTTAAAAATTCTAAAAATTTTAAATTATATTTGATTTTTAATTTTAAACAACATTGTTTAAAAAAAAACTAGCTTATTTAATAAAAAATTAACTTTAATATACTATTAAT
>CAJVQA010004021.1:0-18299 GCA_910591915.1 Cetraspora pellucida | reverse complement strand
CCTGCCTTTTGTCCAGCCTTTTTACCAAATTCCTAATCCAGATAGCCCGTGTAGGACTATGATCAGTCCATTGGTATATTAGGTCGGTCCAATATCCTTTTTCTCCAGTTCGTTTCGGTGGCCTGGTTGGTGGTACCTCTGAGCCATCCAACCCAGAGGTTCTTGCCTGTTCAGCTACTATGACCGGATACTATGACCTTGGTATCCATTTCTCCAGGCTAGCCTTTACAGTAGGGCCGTCGAAGATCCAGCTACCTCTCTACTCAGATTTTCCCAAATGGACTTCTTGTTATCCAATTTCAACAAATTTACACAGCCACAAGGACTTATCTAGTGTTTGCACCACTTATTGCCAGTTTGCATTCCTTTGTGTAACCACAACCTTGTCCCAAAGGACAATGTCATGTGACCTGCTACATGAATGCCCCATGACCTACTAGTCATGCTGGTGTGACTGCCATTACAGGTATCCTAACCTAATCATTAGTAACAGTTGCTATAATACAAATATTATATAGGTAATTATCCAAATTTTTACTGTTGATGGGATTTGAACATCCAACCTACCACTTGGAGGGTTAACAACCTGACTACTTTACTAGGTTACCACACCCTTTTTTATTTTTATTAATTTGTTAAAAAAGTTTTTAAAAACTTCTTTAAATATAAATTACAAACTTATTCTAATTATAAATATATTACAAAAATAAAGCTCAAACTATAGACAGATTTTTATTTAATTTATTTGCAAACTAAATCTACTAGAATAGTTAAAACTTATTTAGATTTGATAATATAAAATATTGTTTGTAGAGTAGCTATATAATATCCAGTATACAAACCAAAAATCAATTTTGTGAAATAAATATGACAGTTATTATCTTTTGTATAAAGTTAATTAGATAAATTATACAGTTAGCAAACTATGTAATATAAGTTGTGATGTTAATTAAAATAATAATAAAATCTTTTATGAATTGTAAATTTGTTATTATATATAATATTGTTATCTTTTTTTTATTATACTAGTTTAGTAGCATATAGTTTTTAGATGCAATTTTATATATTTTGTAATATTTTAATAAACAGTTTAGTAGTTAGTAAAGTTACTATTTTTTGAGATATAGTATAAGATCTGTTTGTTGTAATTAGATCTGTTAGTATATATCTTTATAGTGTTATATATATACTAGTTTGTTTTTATTAAATATTATTGAATAATAGATTGTTATATTAATTTAATAAATAGTACAATTGTTTTTTTTTTTAATATTAAAGTAACCTCTTTAGTCTTTTGATTTTTATTAACAACTTTTTTGATAATGTGATTCTATAAATTATTACAAAAAGAGTATACAATTGTTTACATATATAATTTTTCTATATTATTTATTTAAGAAGTTCTTTTAAAGGTTTTTTACTAATTGTCATATCTAACAACTCTGTTTGGATGTTTTATTTTAAATTCTTTAAACCTGCACTTGTGTTAATATTACTAGATTATGCCCAGATTATCATCTTAATTTTAGAACTATTTTATTTTTAAAATAAACCTTTTAGAGCTTTTTGTATTTATTTTTATAACTAATCTAATATTATTATAACAGAACCAACACTTGCAGTCAGAGCTAACTATTAAACTATTATGGTCTTGTAAAGTTTACTCAAACTCTAATATCTACTTTATAACATATTTAAAATACTTTAGTATATTTATATCTGTTTTTTAAACTTCTAATTCAAATAGTTTAATAGAACTATTGATATATCAAATTAGCCTAATATTTTTTTTTTTTAGTTTGTTCTAATAGCCTAGTTAGTAGTACTTTTAGAACTTTCAACTCAAAGGTTTTTATTTATTTGGATATTTTAACATTGATATCTATTTTATAAAGTTTATCTTTATAGTAGAATTATCAAAGATCTGTATTATCTTTCTATTTAAATCTTTCTAAATAAACTTCTTATTTTTTAATTTCAACAGATTTACACAGCTACAAGAACTTATCTAAAGTTTGCACTATCTGATACTGGTTTGTATTTTTCTGTATAATATTATACTTATACAAATGTTTCATAATCTGTCAATTATATTAATATAATTGCAATGATAAATATTTTAACTTAATTATTAGAAACAGTTGCTATAATACAACTATTACATAGAAGAAGATAATAATCCTAGTATAGTGGTTAGATTATTATCTTTTAAGTAACAGGTCTAAGATTCAAATCTCACTTATAATAAAAATTTGAAAATTAATCTGTATTATAAAAAACTGTCTTCTGTTAATCAGTTGGATTTAGGTATCTGTAATTTTGAGTACAACCAATTAGGTTCTATTTATTATTGAAAGCTTAAGACATCTATATAAAATGTAATATTACATGTTATATATACATAGAGAAATATTAATAACTGATATCATATAAAACTTCAGTGCAAACCTATAATAAGACCACCAAATATAAAAGACCAAGAAATTAAGAAAACAGAATCTTACTTAGAAATTTCTAAGTAAAAAAATAGCACAAGCCTTTAATGATACTGTCAAACTAATAAAAATCTAGAAAACTCTAATAAGGAATAAGCAAATGCAACTAGATAAAAAAATGTATAGAGGAGCATATAACCAACCAGGTTGTCAGAATTATTAAAAAAAAAGAATATCAAAGGTATATTATACTAGACCATCTGAATTGAAAGTCTAAAAAGTTTGTCAGATTCTGGATTAAATAGTAGAAAGATAAAAAGAAGAAGTTGAAAAAATAGATACCAGAGTTTGAATAAACTTTATAAGAATAGAACTAGTGTAATGTAGTAGTTAAACAGATAACTTCTGTGACTGCAAGTGTTAGGTAACTATAGCATGTTATATAAAACTAGATCAGCTATATATGGGCACAAAAGACTCTAGTAACAATGCTTCTGAGGATATACTGCATGAAATAAAATATGAAGTTCTAAAGATATGAGTAAAAGCATTTAGAACTTTTTGACTAATAAATGTACTAGAAATGTTCTAGTAATACAGTAAGAATTGCAGTACAGAGGATTTAAATAGGCAATGCTCTTAGTTAAGTTGCAGATATAACAGCTAGTATAGAACTATTAATGAACTACTTAAATTAGACACTAAAAGTGTACATATAGCTAGTTGTACTTTTTAATATAAAATGACTTTCTGTAAGTTCCTATGTCCTAAATTACTAAATAAAAGCTCTAATTTCAAAAGAGGCTAGTTTAATAATAAAAAAATAAAAACAAGTATTATATAGATAACTATTTAAATTTTTACTGTTAATAAAATTTGAACACCTAATCTACTACTTGAGAGGTTAACAACTTATCTAATTTACTAAGTTGTTACATTTTTAATAGTATAATTATTGTAATTAAAGTTGTATAATATCTAATATAAGTTGTTAATAATTTTAAAAATTGTTTCTATAATAATATTAACTATTTATTAGTTTTTTTATATTATATTATTTTTGTTTATTTATAAAATATATTTTAAATTGTTCTTATTATTATACTTTTTTTTTGATATTAAAATAAGGTTTTGCTTATATCTTTATTAGTAATTTTAATTATATATATTAATATACTATATATTAAAGATATACTAAAATTGTAAAATACAAAATAAAAACTATATACAAGAATTAAAGCTCAGATGACTTTATCTGCAGCCTAAACCTACTAAGATGATCAAGTTTAGATTTGTAATATTAGAATATAATTATAGAATATGCTATAATTAATACAAAATGTTAATTATATATTAATTTTTCTAATAGTCTGTCTAATTAGTAAGCAAATATTATAATATAAATATAATTAATACACTATTCTATATAAGTATAAGTATATATATTTTGTATATGATCTTTTGTAATATCTAGTTTGTTGTATTTATTGTAAAATATTATAATTGTTAAAAATTTAAAAAGTTGTAATAATATTATTTTTTTTAGTTAAAAAAGTTAATACAATAAGGTTTCTATATTTAGTCTTACTATACTTATAAACTGTTATCATAATTTTGTATTTAAAACCTATATTAGCTTGTTTTGTATTTTTTTAGAATTAGATTTTTAATTAGTATTTATTTTATTTTTATTTTTTTTGCTTTTATTTTTTTATAAAAAGTTATATATAATAAATATAAATAAATTTAATTTTTTTTCTTTTTAGTTTTTTTTATATTATTATTATATTTATTTTTTGAATTCTTTTTTTAAAGATTCAATTGTTTTTTTTATATTAAATATGTTTGTATTTCTTTTATATTTTCTTAGTATATTTGATATTTTGTTATTATATATATAGAGGTAAGTTAATAGAAAAAGAATAATTTTTTCTAAGTAAAAGTTTTTTTAACTTTAAACTTAGATATCTCTATAATGATTTTATTAAATTTAATAAATATGCAAAAAACCAGATTAATAATAGTCAGACCCAATGTACAGAACAGACTATAGTATTCCGTATAGCTGTATAAGCTAAGCATATGATAAGTGACTTTACAAAAGACAATAATTCTTTCTCAAACACTATTTTATTCAATTCTTTTAAGAAATACAAGCTAGAAATTATTCTTTAAACTATACTAAATGATTCTACAATTCTTTAATATTATTTACTCAATAAAATTGTTATTTAATATAATGTCAAACTTTATACAAACTTTACTAATCTTTCAGATAAATTTTCTAATTAGAATAAGATTAACTATTACTATCTAAACTCTTGCTATAACAAGTTTTTTTTAATATTATAAACTTTACTTCTTCTAATATCACAATATACATCTATATTTTATTTACATATTTTTTGATACTTCTCTGTTAACAACTATCTTAAAAAATCAGTTCTAATATTCTTTAAATATAATATAAATAAAGCTCATATTTATTTGCCTTATGAATCCAAATTCTTGTCTAGATACTTTTTTTTATCATTATGATATTTTGCAACTAATCTTTCAGATTATATACTATTAAAATCCTCTTCTAACATAATAGTCTTTCCTATATCATCACTACTAGATAATTTGCTTTTTTCTACTTCTAATAACCTACTACAAACTAGTATTTCTAATATTTTTTTTCTAAACCTTATAATCTGTATTCATAATGTTTAAGAATACAATAACAATTTTAAGTAGCAAGTTTGAAAAGATTATTGTATCTCTTATTCTCTAAATATTATTAGCATTACAAAAACTAAAATAGCAAAAGACAATGCTATTACAAAATTTCATAGCTCAAAATACTACTCTTACTTCTGATATGCATTAACTGAAACTGCACTTATGATTCACAAACAACTTACATTTTATATTTACAACAGTCTTACTTTTTTTAGTTACACTATTACTATTAATATTTTTTTTAAACATAATTACAAATTCTGTATTATTTTTATATATTTATTATATATAAACTTACAACTAAAACTCTAAATACAAAACATAATCATTTAATAGATCTAACAATCTATCAATCAAAACATCCTATTCATAATATTAAATGACTTTAATATGCTATCTAACATTTCTACTTCTTTATTCATTAAATACAAATTATTACAATTTCTATAATACAATAATATTTATAATCTAGCAAATTATACAAATACCTCCTCTTATACCTAACATAGCAGTAAGTACTATAGTACTATCAATTATATTTGAGCCTACCTTTTTTTACTCAAATACCTTAATTTATTTTACTTAAATAGTGCAGAAAACTATATTCAAAGTGATCACAAAATTCTTATATCCTTTTAGATATTTTCTTATATTCTTATAGACAAAAACAGACATTCAACTAAAACTAAATGCAGAATCTTTAATTACAAAGCAATAAACAAAAAGTAATAAGAAATCTTTGTTAACTAAGTTTCTTTTAATCTCATTATAAACAAAACTTCTCTTTCTATTCAAATCTCTAAATCTTTAAAACTATTTGATATAAAATTCAAACTAGTATTATTAATGCTACTACTAAATGTATTTCTAACAAAAAAACAACAACTTACAATTTTCAACATTTATTTTTAGCTAAAACTAGTTTTTTTTTTTAAATATTAAAATAAGTACTTGTGACTTAGAATTTTATTAATAGTATATTTGGCTAATAGTTGCATTATAATCACAGAAAGTAACTATAAAAAAAGTATACAACTAGCTACTTGTATAATTTAGCCATTGTCTAATTTAGCTATTGTCTAATTTAGTTATTGTCTAATTTAAATAGTTTGTCTAAAGGTTCTATACTAACTGCCATATCTGAAACCTGCTTGTAGATTCTTTATTTAAACACTTTGGTTTCTGTATTCATTCATCTATTTCTGCTTATTAATGATCTAGCCAATGCTAATAATAATATGCCATAACTACTAAGTCTTTAAAGCAGTTTACTTATATAAAAATCTTTAATTTTGTACTAAATTTTTCTAAATTTTCTAAATTTTATTCTTATAGCTAACTTGATATTGCTATGACCAAAACTAACACTAGCAATTAGGATGTACCATTAAACTACTATGCTCTTGTAAAGTTCACCCCAACCTCATATTAACTTTACAACATATTTTTACTACTTTGGTATTCAAATCAAGTTCTACTAAGCTCTTAAAGCAAATAGCCTAAAAAGGTAAGTACCATTAGTTTATATAATCTTTTGATATATATATTTTTTTTTAAAATATAGAAATTCTAATAGCCTGATTTGTTTTATTCAGCCCTTTTTCAAAAACTGGCTTTTTGTCTAATTTTACAAATTATATAAGCCATTTTATAAACTAGTCTTTATAGTAGCATTATTAAAAGTTCAAGTTACTTCTTTACTTAGATCTTTCAAATAGGTTTCTGTCTTTCTACCTAGTTTCTGTAATTTACATGACCTAAAAATTTATTATAGGTTTATACTGCCTAGTACTAGTTTGTATTTCTTTGTACAATATTATACAAATTTCTAGACTATTCAATTATACTAATATGATATAGGCTATAGGTATCTAATTTTAATCAATTATGAAAGACAGTTAATTGTAATATAAAAAAAATTGCAAATTTTTGCTATTACTAAAATTTGAACTCTAGATTTGCCACTTGAGGTTAACAACCTGTCTACTTTACTAGATTGTTATATCTTTTTTAGCTAAAGCTAGTTTATTTTATCTAAATTTTAAAAAACTTAATAACATTATTAAACAAGTTAAAGTCTTTTTAACCAACTTATTATCTATATCAGTATATTTTAACTCTACTATACATAGATACATCTATTTACTCAGTAGCTTATATAATATTTAGTGATAATTCATGTATGTATAACCAATCATTATCGATTACAGAAATATCCCAATATTCAAAATTGAAATTAGCAATTTGTATATCAATATTTTTTTTTTTAAGTTAACTTTTTGTGTTTAAATTTTATTTAAATTATTTATTAAAAACAAATATTTAAACAGTATATGATTTTATTATAGTACATTACTCTTTCTAATGATTATTTAAACTAAACCAGTACCAAAACAGTTTAAAGAGTTATGCTTTTAAGATAATAATATCTTTGATTCTGTTTAGATATATAAAGCAGATTGTTGCTAATGAACTAAAAGTATATGAAAAAACTGAGGTGTAGATGACTCTTCTGGTAGTTTGTGTTGAGATTAAGACTTGTTTGTTTGTAGACTCTCTAACATGTTTAGTATTCAAACCAGAAGAATATTCTGAAAACAATAGAGAAAAACTCTGGTTAAAGGTTATTAAAAGCTTAAAAACAAATGAACAACTAGAAACACTTTCTTTGGTTTAGCTTTTCACATATTACATCTGTCAACCTTTTTTATCTATTTTAATTTTTTTACTCAAAAGTAGAAAAATTGGCACCCCTTCTACAAAAGATTGGCATTGTTTACAAATTCTTTTTTTAGACAGTTATATGTTATGATATAATGTAATAAAAACACAACAATCATGTGTATGGCCTAACATATAGTGTAATAAAGAAATAAAGAAGGATTTAAGTTGGAAAATTATAGCAAATTAGAGATATATAGTAATTCCTAAAATCATGTATATAAAATTTTTACCCTTTTAGCACAGGTTAAAGTATAGTTAGATCCTTAACACAAGTTTAAAATGCTAGTGTTCTAAATGGTCATAAATAATGTATGCTTCCTGTCACTTTTTTTTTTTTTTTTTTTCTATATTCCTTTTTAGTTTAGTTTAGTTTAGTATTTTTTTTTTCTTCTTTCACTTCCATACAAGAAAGTGTTATCAAATTGGTAATACTCTATTGTAAGGCAGTAGTTAGATGAGCCCTCTAGATCTCTTTTTTTTTTTAGAAATTAGGCAACTAGTGTGGCAGATCACTTATAAGTGCTCATAGAAGTAACTGCAGAATGTTAACTCAGCACATTAAGTTTAAAAATGTTTGTTAGTATATAAACAAGAATCTTAATAAAGAGTATCAGCAAGACTGCTAAAGTGAAAAAAAAAGAAGATTTTATTATAGTAACAAATATAAGTTTCATATTTTCCAAGATATGAATATTATTATACTTTTATATTTATATAATAACTATTGCTAAAATCTAATAAAACTTTGAATTTTTAATTATGATATCATTAAGAATCTAATGCTAAATCCAATATATATATCAGATATGTTAATATGCAATAGTTGTAAGAATTTAATATATAGACTTAAATATTTATTTTCAAATAAATATTGGTTTATATAATGTAATTATTTTAAAGTATAATTATTTTGAATATCTTAAATTAAGGTAAACATTTACTTTGAAATAAAAAAAATAACATTAAATATGAATGCTATTTTATATAAATAATAAGCAATAGTTTCTAATTTATTTAATAAAATAATGTGATTTAGGTTATAAGAAAGAGTATATATAATTTCATATGATCTTTTAAAAAGTTATAATTCAATAATATATAAATAAGTTTTTTATTTTATTTACTTATTTTATTTTTTAATATAATATTAATAATGTTGTTTTTATTAAAATAGTTTGTTCTATATAACTAAACTTAGAAATAAGATAATTGTTATACATAGCAATTTTTGATTTACTTTTTATTCTTGTGCTAACTATTTTTTTCAAATTGATAATAGTAATTTGATTTCTATCCTCTTGGCTATGCTTATTCCAAACTTTTCATATTGCACTTATCTAATTTTTAAAAGAAATATTAGCAATATTCTTAGATTTGGGCTTAGGCTCATTTGCCTTCTAAAACAATAAATTTTTGAGTAGTTGCATATAGTAGAATTTTTAGCATATAAAAAAGATATGCTTGCATGCCATTCTATAAAACTTGAAGTCTGAACATATATACTCAAAATGTACTAGTTTAACATTTTCTTATATATCATTTTTAATTTTAACTTCATAATTACTATCATTATTTGTAAATAATTTTACAAGATAACATTATTTACCAAGTATTGTGAAGCTTTTCAAATTTAAATCTGCAAGTATTTGACATCTTTGTTTTTTTTGATAAGGTTTTATTTTTCTAATTATCAAATCAACAACTTTGTATTCAAATTTAGTATCTGCTAAAGCAGCTCTTAGAGTCCAAATTAGTATGTCAATTCAATAATTCTGCTTAGTACCTAAGTATATATATTTAAGTTTTTTATACTATAACTTAACAAGATTTATGGTATTCATTTCTTGATGCTCATATAATCTATAAGCATCAATCTATTTTTTATAATTATTAAAATATTCTCTTTTCAAATAATTAATCTATTCCAATTCACCAAAATTTGCCTATTGAGAAAATAATTATTAAGCTAAGATTCTACTTGAAAAGTATTATAAAATTGCATTATATTGTTAGACTCATCTAATGCAGCTTTTTGTGAAACTTGTTTTTTTGTTCATTTACAAATACTATTATTATAAGCTTTAAAATAATTTTTTTTAGCTTTAATTTTACTTTTATTTTTTTGTTAGATATTTTTTATATGCCACTGACAAAGCAAATTTTTTGTATTAGGAAATACTTTATTAATAATATTTTGCTATACATTGTTACAGTCTGTAAAAAAGATGTGAAGCATCTAAGCATTATTTTGATTTTTTAAATTTGCAAGCTAGTAAATTAACATTTTATTAGCTTTTTTTTGAAATTAGATATATGACAAAAACATATTGTCTGCTATTATTATTTTGCACAATTATAGTAAAAGAATGTGTTTTATATGCAGTTGTTCTGTGTGTTCTATCTAAATATACAGTTTGTGCACTTTTATGCTTTAATATTTTTTTTGAAATTTAGTTTAAAACCATATAAGTAATCTAAATTGAAGTTCTATATTAAAGTACTACAAGTATGTAACACATCTTCTTAAGAAGAAGCAATTTATTTATTTACAATAACATTTTTTTTATAATCTTGTCTCTTATTTCTAAAAAAAATTCACTTTTATCTCATCACAGACTATGTTATAGACATCTATATAAAAAAAATATATATCTCTTTTTTGAATTAAAGATAATGAGCTTAAACTATCAATTTTATAAATTTTATTAACATCTTTATAGAATATTAATATAATTTATGCAGGTTTTATGTCATCTTTTGCTTTCTCTCAAATTTATTCTCTTGCCTATTAAAACAAGCAAATATTGTGCAGATCTTTATTAGTTCCAAAAGAGTGTTCATTATAAAGCATAAAATAAACAATATAAACTGAGTTTTCATAATGTTTTAATACTCTTAAGTAGGATTTGCATCCTACTTTTTTGAATAGCTTTTGAATAGGTCTAGAATTATTACAATCCAGTAAAGATGTAGTAGTTTGGTTTGCAACTTTTTGTAGTTCTGAGTTTTCTAACATAAAAACACATATATGTTTTATTTAATTCATATTCACAATTGTCCTATTTGGTATGCTGAATATAATAGGCCTTAGAGATATTAGAAAGATTATTTTTGATACATTTGGCATATGTATTTAATTAAGATAAGTATAGATTTTAATATAGTCATTTTGATTACTATGTTCAGTTTCATAATTGATATCCTCAATTTTATAATTAATATCTTCAATTTTATAATCAAATTCATCAATTAGATTAATTTGATTAGATCCATTAGACATGCTAATTTTTTTTAATTTACTATATTGTAAAAAATTTGATTTAAGTATAAAAAAAAATTTTCAATTCAATGCTAATCTTAAGATGCAACATTTGCTTCTTTTATAATGTTTTAATATGATTAGCAAAAATTTATCAATTTCTTTTAGAGACATTTTTGAAGATATTTGCATACATCAAAATATTCTATTTTATTTAATTTAATTTTATCTTTTTATTCTTTTATAAAATAGCATGTATTTATAATAAATGATTTATTATATAATCTTGAACTCGAATTAAAGACATAATAACATATGACATAGAAATATTAGTTTGCAAAGTGATATTTTTTTTAAAAAAATTGGCATGTATTAAAATATTTTATTTTTTATTTGATCTTTAATTTTTTTTTCTTTACAAAATAGCTATTTATTTATTAAGAAGAATGTATTAAATGCACTTGGATCCAAATTAATATGTGCATGAATATGATGATGCAAGATATAAAACTGTTAATTTTGCAAAATGATATTTTTTCAAGTAATTTTTTTCTATAAATATTTTATTAAATACTAATAAATTATTAACTTTTATATTTATTATCTAGTAGTATGTATATTAATAAATTAGTACTACAAAATTAATTGAAAATTTATTATTATGATAATATTCAATAAAATTATTAAATTAATACTATATATATAATATAAATAGTTCAGTAATTTGCATTATTCAATTTATTAAAAGAAAGTTAATTCTATGTATTTGTGTACAAATTAATGTAATTGAAAAAATTTGACAATACATATGCATTGCACATATATAAATAAGTTATTTCTAAATAAAGTTATAATTGAATATAGACAATTTTATAATATCACAAATGAGAATAAATATATGTAACATTGCAAATAAAAATATATACAAATAATAAATACAGATAATGTTACAAATTAGAGACTATAAATGAAAGATAAAATTTGCAGATATTCTGGTTAATGATATGAGAACAATTCTATTTTTAACTAAAACTTAATGCTGAATAATAAGTCTTTTTTATAACAAACATGTTCTGTATAAACTTTTTTTTAAAAAATTTATTGAAATTTTAAAAACTTTGAAGTTTTATTGCAAAAAACATCAGTTTATTATAAAAAAAAATCTATTATAGTATTCTAACAATAAGTTAAACTTATATTTTTTAGTTAATTACTTTTCATCATATAGCATGTATTAGTATATAATTATACTAATAAGTATTTGTTATCAGTATATACTATATTATATAATAAGTATTTGTTTTTTTTTAATATTAAGATGACCTCTTTGGTCTTTTAACTTTATTAACATATTTTTAAAAATGTAGTTTCATAAAAAGCTATTATAGGAAGAGTGTACAATTGGCCATTCATATAACTTCTTATATTATCTATTTAAGGAGTTTGCTTAATATTCTTTACCAATTACTATATCTAACACTCTTACTTGGGTGTTTCATTTAAACTTTCTGAATCCGTCCTATATTATTTTATCAGGTCAAGCCTAGATCATTTGTCTTATTCTTAGAACATTTTTATCTTTAAGATAAACCTACTGAAGTCTGCTGTTTACTTATTTTTTGCAACTAATTCAGATATTGCTATGACAGAACTAATACTTGTAGTTAGGACTAATCATTAAACTGCTATGTTTTTGTAGAGTTTACCTAGACTCTAGTATCTACTTTATAGAATATCTCTAGTACTTTAGTATACTTCTGCTTCTTTTACCAAACTTCTAATTCAGATAGTCTGTATAGGACTATGATCAGTTCATCAATATATCAGGTTGGCTTAATATTCTTTTTCTTTAGTCTGATCTGATAGCCTAGTTGGTAGTAACTCAGAGACTTTCAACCTGGAGATTTTTGCCCATTTAGTTATTTCAGTATTGGTATTCATTTCTTAGGTTTAGCCTTTATAGTAATACTATTAAAGATCTGTATTATTTTTCTACTCAGATCTTTCCAAATAGGCTTTTTGTTTTCCAATTTCTATAGATTTATATGATCACAAGAACTTATTTTAAGTTTGTACTGCCTGATTTGTCAGTTTGCATTACTCTGTATAACAAGTTACACAGATGCCCTATAACTTGCCAGTCATACTAGTATGATTATAATTATAGATATCTTAATCTAATTATTAGAAATAGTTGTCATAATATCAGATTACATAGGTAATTATTCAACATTTTACTATTTATAAGATTTGAACACCCAATCTACTACTTGGAGAGTTAACAACCTAACCACTTTATTAGGTCATCACAGCCTTTTATAATAAGTATTTGTTTTAAAAATAAAACATAGTTTTTGATTCTTTATATAAATAGATTTTTATTATAAAACCTATATTACTTAAAAATTGGTTCTGATTAGCCAATTAGATTAAGTTAAAAAAATTATGTAGACATTCATATGAAATCAATAATAAGTGGTCATGCATGAGTAGATCATTATTAAACATTATATAAACTGCTTGATAAATAGATATACTCTACTATACACTATTATAACTTAATGCATTATTTTAATATACTCTTATATCTAACTTTTATGAGTTTATATCAAGCTAAATTACTAATACTAATACTAAATAGCAAGCTCTTTATCATGTTTGTAATATAGAAAACATTAAACAAATTTGAGAAGTATATTAATTTTAGATGCTCTAAACTTCAAACCAATTTCAAACTCATAATCAATAATATATATACTCAACTATCATAAAGATTTAGTAAAATTTAATAATATTAAAACACTAAATAATATTATTACAAATCTCAAACTAATTAAAGAATATATCCAATATTATTTTAACAATTAAACTGCTTACAGACCTATTAATGATTATGAATTCAATACTAACTAATCAAATGAATATAAATTAAAAGTTATCACTAGTTTAGACTATTATAATTTAGCTTTGACTAAATTTTTACTAAATGAAATTATTAGAACTCTTAATTAACTTCCTAATAACAAAGCATATAAGTTATCTGAAATTGGTTACAAAATGCTTAAACAGGCAGATTCTATCTTTCTTCAAGTAATAATTGCTCTTTTTAATCAATATATTCAAACTTTTCACATATTTAAGCAATAGAAAGAAGGTTGTATCTTTTTAATATTCAAAAAATTAATCTTTGATAAAAAATCTTTCTAATACAAGACCTATTAGCCTTGTCAAACATATTAAGAAATTATATATCAATTTTTTTACTAACTATCTTAATTTAATACTTATACAACATCCTATTTTATCTTCTTACAACTATATTGTTTTATTTAACAATAGCATCTTTATTCTTATACATATATTTAACAATATTATCAAAGATGCTAGTTGCAACAATAAACAATTATAGCTTTTGTCTTAGAACATAAGCAAAGCATCTGATTATGTTAATTTAGAACTTTTTACAAAGCTTCTTAAATAGATATCAATGTCTCAAACTCTCATTAATATACTTACTAATCTTCTTACTAATCATCAAAACTAAATTATATTTAACTTTAATTTTACTAATTTTTATTTTATTAAAAATAGTATAAATTAAGAAGAAACTATAACTCTTTTATTTTAAAGAATCTATTATAATTTTTTAATTTATAAAATTGCTTTACAATTTTCAGGTTACTTTCTGTTTGCATCTTGAAAAACTAATTTATATTTATCTCAAATCTAAATTTTAAAAACATCTGTATTAGTTTTAGCCTATATGAATTATACTTTTTAAATTGTATAGTCCAAAGAAAAGCTTAATCTAATAACTAAAACTGTCACATCTTTTTATCAAATAGCCAATATTTAAATTAATCTGACAAAGTCTATTCTAACTACAAACTTCTTTATTACTTTTATGTAGTTTTTTAAATCTCTAATTTATTCTATTTCTAAAAATCAATTTTTTAAGTTTTTTTTTTTTTAATATTAAGGTGAGTATATGCAATTCAGAATTTTATTAATAGTATATATTGGCTAGCATCTGTTGATATAACAAACACAGAGGCAATTATAGAAAAAGTGTACAACTAGCCACTTATACAACTTTAGTCATTGTCTAATTTAAGTAGTTTGCTTGAAGGTTCTATACTAGTTGCTATATTTAAAACCTACTTGTTGATCCTTTATTTAAATATTCTGATCCTATATCTATTATACTCTACTAATAATTTTGGTAAATCAGTAAAAATATATTATAGTTACTAAGTTAGATTTAACTTTGTACTAAACCCATCAGAGCCTTCTGTATTTCATACTTACAGCTGACCTAATATTACTTTGGTCTAAACTATTACTTGCAGTTAAGACTAACTATTAAACTATTATACTTTTATAAGGTTTATTCAAATTCTAGTATCTATCTTTCTAATATCTTCTTCATCATCTTCTACTAACTATAACTAAAAACTAACAAGACTCTCTAGGCTTCTAATTTAGATGACCTGATATAATATACTTTAGTATTCTTTTCTTTTAGTAATTTTAGTAGTCTGGTTAATCATATGCTTCTCTATATTCTTATCATTCAGTTTATCTGTTTATTCTTACTAAAGATGTTTTATAGACTTTTATTGGTCAACAGAACTGTCAAAAGTTTGTGCTATTTTCTTACTTAGAATTTCTAAGTAAGCTTTTAACTTCACAGTTTTTTTACTTTCTGTACTAAGTGGTCTTATTATAAATTTGTACTGAAGTTTTATGCAACTCTGGTTAAGCATTCTTCTATATATGTGTACTATTATACTTTGCACAAATGCTTTAAACTTCTATTCAAAATAGTATAACTAAAGATTACAGATTTATTCAATTCAACTGATTGATAGAGTCAGTTATCATAACACAAATATAATTTCCAAAATTTATTACACATAGAATTTGAACTCTTGATCTGCCACTTGAAGGTTAACAATCTGATTACTTTACTAGGTTGCCATACTCCAAACTTTTCAAGTTTTTTGAATATTGGTTTATACTTAATAACAAACAATTTCAAGCTATTAAACTAATAAAAGAAGAGGCTTATAATCTTATTAATATTGCTAGCACAAAGAAAATTACTAATAATCAAATCACTTATATTATTAATATAGTAATTATTCCAATCTTGAAATATAGATTACATAACACTATTTTTCTTTATATTATATATAACCAAATCTTATTCAAATACTTTATTGTAGCAAAATATATGACTTATCTTTTTAGATCTATACCAAATAGCACAATGCTCAACTTATATTTATATAACATTTATAATATATAGAACATTTAACTTTAATATTACATTTCTAATTATCTTCAATAAATCAATAACTCTAAGCTTCTTGATATTACAATCCAAATTAGACTTTAACAACTACAAAATAACTTATAGTTTTCTATTAATATTTTATATTATCTTAAACCAATTATCAATAGCCTTAACAGACACTTATTAAATTTTAAAATTATTTAACTTTTTATTCATTTTGGTTTAACAATCTTAGCCAATTCTAATCTGATATAGCCTTATACAATTAGTAATAAAAACCAGTTACTAGAATCAATTTTATTTCAGCATTTCAAATATTCAACTTTCAAAAAGCAATTTAGACAATTAAATATTATATATTTTGAACAACTTTGCATAGCTAATAATAGTATCTTATTAGACTAGAAACACCTTTTATCTAGACTTCTATACTTGACTAAAAAAAGAAAATCTTTTTGGTTTTTCTACTTAGAGAACACAATTTTAGCATACTCTTACTACTGAAATATATTACTATACTACTAATTACCTGGTTATAACCCTTATGTCTATTATATTATTAATATATCTAAAAAACTTATAAAATTTAAACTTTGGTTACTTTATAGCACAATAATAAAATTATTATTAGAAAAATACAAAAATACTTTCTTTCATCTAATTATTATTCTATTACATATTAAACTTCTAATATAGATTTAAATTATTTAAAATTTTATTCTTTACTCTCTATTAAATATAAACAATATATAGAATATCATCTTAATTTTTACAAAATTAACCAAACTTGTATTGTAGAAATTTTTATAATTATTTTAATACAATTTCTTGGCAGAACTAATTTTAAATACTGTAATAGAATTTACTTTTTTTTATATATTATTATATATTTATTTTAGCTCTATATTATATTTTATATTTTTTTAATATTTTTATATAAAGTTGGGCTCTATAGCTTAATTGTTAAGCTGCCAACTTCCCATAAACAAGATCAATAGTTCAAGTCAGGCTAAAAGCAAAAATCTAAGGAATTTAACTCTGTAATTTAATATAAAAGCCAAATTAGATGCAAAGTCTTGTAGTAAGTTCTAAGATAAAGTACAAGAATAGATTATGAATTCCTAAAAGAAAATTGACTTTGTAGAAAGAAGACACTATATGTGACAATAGTATTACAAAAAATTTTAATACATAAAAGTATTGCACAGATAAGTTTTCTAGAAATAGAGCAGCACTAACATTTTTGTATTTAACTTGCAAAGTATTTGTTTAGAAGAGTAATACTAATATAGCTAAAACTAAAGTGATAAATAAAGCGGTATATGCAAAGATCTGTAATAAAGAATTGGTCTAACTAAAATTAAAACATTTTTGACACATACTATAAATCCTTAAGAAGCAAGACAATAGTCATATATCACAACATTGTTAATAGTTATTATACTTATATGTAATAAGTCAAGGTTTTAGACTTTCTTGCAATACTAAATTGGAAGTACAATAGTACAACAACTATAGGAGTATACAAAAAAAACTACATAGTAGATGCAGATGATAATCTGAAATCTTGATAAATCCAGCCATGCTAATCAGTATCAATATATGAATAACTATGTATACCAAATTAGTAGCAAGAAAAGTAAGAAACTATTAGAGTTAACTAATTTAAAAGAAGAAAAAAGTTATTGCAAGAAGTAGATGAAGGGACTATAGTCAAGTAGAATTTTTTTTTTTTTTTTGGAGTTAAGGTGAGGTCATGCCTCAGGTCTGTTTATTCGAATATATTGTTACAGTTTGTATAACTTTTTACATTATACATTATCTATTACTATATGTCTAATTAAGAGATGAGACTCAG
>CAJVQA010004020.1:0-18304 GCA_910591915.1 Cetraspora pellucida | reverse complement strand
TGTTTTTATTTATTTTATTTATTTTTATATTTCTTCTTTTCTTTTATTTTATTTTCCTTTAAATAAAAGATCTTTCATTCAACCTTCATTATTTTAAAATTTGCTACAGCTTGATAGTTTTTAATAAATTTTATTACAGTACTCAAACTAAAAGAAAATCAGAGAAAAGAACAAAAAAAAATAAGATAATAAAGAAAAAAGAAAAAGAAAAAAAAGTAGAAAAAATAAACTGAATAAAAAAAAAAGCTTGGAAAATAATTGATATGCTTGTTACAGAAGAAGGAAAACCTTTCTGATATGGCTTTAAGTAGTTAGATAAGCAGTCTATCTCTAACTGAGATAGTGTAGCAGGTTGCACTTAGGTACCAATAGGTTGGCTGAGTGATGCTAAACTTGAGTATTAGGAAATTCTATATAATTATAAATATAAATAGTTTCAAAAATCTTAATAAAGTACTAGCATAACTGGTTAAGATTAAAAAAAAAAAAAAGGATAATCTTTTTTAACACAAACAGAGCTGCTAAATATTTGGTATATAATTTTTATAATACTAAACAAAAGCAAAATTAAAATATATATAGATAGTGCAGTAGTTATAATAAGTATATATAATAATATACATTATTTAATGACTAAAAAAAAATAAAAAAAAAATTATAACCTAGTTAAAATATAGAAGATATAATAAAAACAAAAAAGTTAGATTTAGAGTTAATAAAGATAAGAAAACATAGTAACAATAAGTAAAATAACAAAACAAATAGTTTAGCAAAAAAAAAAGCGATCATATAAAATAAAAATAAAATTATAGAAGAATTTGTCTTAAGATCTAATGAATTACTTTATTGAGAAAACAAAGTAATAAAAAATCTAATACAAAACTTTGTTAAAGAAGTTTTTTTTTTTAATTTCCTACTGCATAATCACTAGTGAGCTGCAGCTAATGACTGTTTTATTAGTTTGAATTTTTTAAGTTCACAGAACCTTCTATTAGAATCCTACTTATTATTTAGATTAGTTTATATACATTTATAATACAATCTATATATTAATTTTTTGTATTCCTATTATTCTGAAATTTTATTAAAATTATTTCTAATTGGGAATTTTTTTTTCTATTATTATCCTTAGCCTTCTGATTATTGTAACCTTCTTAGATTAGGTTCATTGTTATTTAAAGATCTAAATACTAAAGATTTTCCTATTTTCATAATATACTATTAGATGCAATTAATCAATAATTGTGATCCTAACTCAGTTTTTGTTTTCTATTGAACTTAAATCAGCAACCTTGTGATTGATAACCTGGAAGCGTAACTACTTTGCTATTGACCTGCAGGTCTGTTAAAGAAGTTTTTAATATCAGAAATAATGCAATTTGAAGCTATACATTAATAGTTAAAAAATTAGAACTAGAAAGAAAAAAAATAAACACTGCAAAGCACTATTATAGATAAAGATTAAGAATCAAAATGAAACAAAATGTATTTTGACTAAAAAAAATAAAAGCATAAGTACACTTTTTAAATACATATAAGAAAGAATGCCTATATTTAAAAAATTAATAACAAGATAACCAAACTTGTATACAGATTCAAATTGTATAGTTTGTAAAGAAGAAAAAAAAGAAGATCAAAACTATTTAGTAATATACTATTTTTATAAAAATTATTAAATGAAAACAGAAGCATTGATAATAACAATAGTATAAAGTATACTTTCAGAAAAAAAAAAAGATTATTATTCAAATATAACTAAAAAAAACAATCTGAGTCCAAACAGAAAAAAAAAGAATAGAAATAAGAAAAAACTTATTAAAGATCTTTTACAAAAGAAGATACTTAAAAGAATATAAAATATTCTAATCTTAATATAAAAAATAAAAAAATTTTTAATGAGTATTATAGATATTATATAGAATAAATTTTATAAAACAATTTAAAAAAAAAGATACAGTAAAGTATTTGAATGAAAAAAAAATTAAGAAATTAGTATAAAAAAAAAGAATAAAAATAAAGCAATAAAACAACAAAACAGACTATCATATAAAATATTACTAAAATTAAAAGATAAAAACTTAGAAAAAATAAAAGATATAAAAAAAAGAAAAGAAACAAAAAATGGAAAAATAAAAGATCATTTGTACAACAAAACCACTCTTTCTGCTAATCACCAAAACACAAAATTGTAGAAACAAAAATCAAGACTAACAGAAAAACTATTGTCAAAACTGTGTTTGAAGACTTAACAAAAAATAAAGAGCTCCTGAAATAGACTTAACAAGTAAAGTAGTAAAAAAAAACAAGCTAAAAAGCAAGTAAAGAAAAGACAAACTCACCAAACAAGCCTTAAAAATAAAAATTTTTAAAGAAATAGTTTAGACCTGGAATCACAGATCTGTTTAGAACATATAAGCATATAGAAAGACAAACAAACAAACATATACAAATATAGACAGATTAAACACATAAGTATTACAGTATGCACATAATTGTAAACAAATAAAAAGTAGTACTAAACACAGCCAAAAATGATACAAACAAGGCAAAAGAGTTAATAATACTAAAAATAGTAATTGAAAGAGCAGAGACAGAACTAAAGCTCATAGGCAGCAAAGAATTAGAGCAAAAACTAGCAAATAGAAACAATTATTTTAATATAAGAGATATAGTAGCAACAGCATTATAAAAAACAGATCTAATAGAAACAGTAATAATAAGAAAAATATACAAAGCAATAATTAAAATAAATATAAAAAACCCAACAAGTGTAGAAAAATAGGCAAAAAAGATAAATAATATAAGTTAACATTTACTAACAGTGCAAAGTATAAGAAGCAAAAAAGTTCAAACAATACCAAAAAAAAAAATTAACATATCAAAAATGTATGTAGAGAAAATAAGACAAAAGATAAAAGCAATAGATATAGTAATAAATGAAAAAGAACTACAACAAAATACAAGTTTGGAAGAGAAAGAAAGACAAAAAAAAAGGAAAAGCAAAGAAGCCACAAGTACAAAAACAACAAGCATAATGATTGAAAAGACAAAAACAGATAATTATATAAAAGAAGAAATAAGAGCATTAAAAACAAATATAACACAAGAAGATTATAAAGACATTGTTATAGCAATTAGAAATTATAAAGAAATTGAAAAAAATATAAAAGATGAAATCCATAAAACTGAATAATAGAAAACAGAGATAATATTATAGAAGAACTACTAAAACAAAGCATCTAATTACTCTCAAACAAAAATTGTAGTAATGAAAAAACATATGCAGCAAAAATACCAGCATACAACATACTAGGTAGTTTACAAAAAAAAAAAAAAAATTTATTAAAAAATTGCTAGTATCTAACAAACATGTTAAAGAGATCAAAAAACCTTTCAAGAGAGATAATGCTTGAATTATTGTTATATTTGACTGCAAATATGGCAGAGAAGAAGCAATCAGCAAAATCTAAAGGAAACACAATAATTGGTTTAGAATGATTCCAAACATAGACAAACCTGAAGAAGAGAAGATTAAGAAGAGTGAGAAGTTAAGGCAGAAAGACGAACTAATAGAATAAAAAAAAAATAAAAAATACTAAGAAAACAGAAAACAATTTATTCAACCAAGAAAAAAGAAATGCAGACAAAGAGAATAAAGAAAATATAGTAGTATTAACAATATAGGACCTACTGAAGGAGATGACAGAATATGAAATTAAGTATCTAGTAAAAAAAATAAATAAAGTAATAGGATGTAGAATTCGAAAAAACACATTTAGAACAATAGTAATAATAAAAATAAAAAGAGAAGAAGAACAAGTATTTTCATATGTAATTCCTTTAAGAAATGAAAAGTTAGCAAAAATGACAATAGGTGAAGAAGAAGATGAGAAGAAAAAAAAAAGAAACCAATTCATAGCAAGATTGAAAGGAATACCAAAAGGAATTTCTGAACCAATTTTACTATAAAAACTCAAAACCAAAAAGGCAATAGCAGTATATATTTTACTAAACAGATAAAGAAGACCAAGAAGTTATATAGTAGTGTCATTCAAAACTTAGGAATATATAGATATAATTACTAAAAAAAAGGTCTGGTACAATGGAGTCTCAATGTTCTGAAAAGTTAAACCAAAAAAGATTAGATAAAAAATCTTATAAAAGCTGCAGCAAGGTACAAAAGATACAAAAGAAAGAAGAAATAGAAAACTTCATCTTAGAAAAAAAGCATACAGATCCAAAAAAGTATATGAAAAGAAATAAATATAACACAAGACAAAATAATAAAAGAAATAAACAAGAAAGTAAAAGCTATTAGAACAAAAGAATTGAAAAAGAAAATCTAGCAAATACAAACCAAGAAGAAAAAAGACTAAGAAAAGAAATTAAAAATATAAAAAAGATACAAGAACAAATATCAGATATGAAGAACATGTTAGGCCAAATAATTGAGAAACTAAAAAAATTGGAGATGGTTAAAGAAAGAGCATGAAAGGCCTAACCAGATTATTCCTAAAGGCACTATAGTTGAATTAATAAAAACAGATAAGGAACTAAAAAATTTTTTACAAAAAAAAGAGAAGTTTTTGAAGAAAGAATATTATCACTTCATCTAAAAGAAAAGAAATGCTGAAAAAAAAGAAAGAGCAGTAAATACAGAGCTATTGCAAAACTAATTAAAAGAAAAATAAAAAGTAAAAAAAAAATAAAAGTTGCATATCACAATATTAATGAATTAAAAACCAAAAGTTAAAAACTTGAAAACCTGCTTAGCTAAGCAAAAGAAAAGGAAATTGCAATACTGAGAATTACTGAAATGAAACTTGCAGAAAGAGAAGAGAAGTTTTTGATACACAAAATAACAAAAAAATATATTGGTTATTAGAGTAATATAGCAGAAGACAAGAAAATGTGATTAGATATAAGGGTGTTAATAGAAGAACAATAGGCAAAACATGTAGGCATGGTCAAGAAGATAAATAAGTATATAATAGAAATCACATTATACTTCAAGCAAATGAAATTAATAGTAATAAGAGTTTATATACCACCAAATGACAAAGAAGTAGGAAAAAACATTCAACAAAAAATAGTAAAAATTATTACAAAAAAAAATAAACAAATATAAATAGTGATTATAAAAGACTTTAACCATATAGTAAACAATGTTCTAAATAGACAGAAACTACAAACTACAAGTTACAAAAAATTGTTATTATTTAGTTGGATAAAGAGATAAGACTTTTACAATACATACAGAGAAATTCATCTAACTAAACAAAGATACACATAGTCAAACTCAGAAATAGCAACAAGAATTGACTATAAATGGATATTAGAAGAACTAGCTTTAGGTCTATAAAGAGCAAAAAATTGAAGACAGAAGAAATCACAGAAAGTGATCACAAGATAGTAATAGCAGAAATATGAATAAAACATATGATTGCAAAAAGTAGCAAGACAGAAGTCAAAAGAAAGAGCCAATCAAGAACAATATATCTTTATGATAAAACAAAAAAGAAAGAATAAGAAAGTTATGCACAAGAGTTACAGAAGTGATTAGAGATAAAAAAAACTTTAAAAAATATACAAAGAGAAGAACAAGAAGAAGAAAAAAAAATACAAAAAATCAACAAAATATAAGATATAATAGAAGAGACAATTATAACAGCAACAAATAAACATATACTAAAGAAAAGCTTTACAACATGATGATAAACAGAAGACATAGTCAAAAAGATTAACAACAAGGAAAAATCATCATAAAACTTCAAAGACTAGTCAAGTATGCAAAAACAAAAAGAGGACAGAAAGTAGCAGAAGCAGATAAAAGTGAAGTGAATAGAAATCTTAAAATGCTCAGTAAGAAAATTGACACAAGATTATCAAAAATCTAAAGACAATAGTCTAATGCTTAAATAGAGGATATAAAAGGCAAGCAAAAAATTTTACAAGAAAAAAAAAAGAAAGAATAAGAACAAAAACAAAGAAAATAAATAGAAGATAATATAGACAAAAGATGTAAAATAATCAAAACCAATCAAGAAAAAATAATAGTTAGTCTTTTAAACAAGTCATACAAGAAAGTAATACTTGACAGAATAATTGAATGAACAAAAGAAGAAACTAAGCTAGTGATAGAAGCAGAACTAGTTAAAGAAACAACAATAGAACACTATAAGAAACAGTTTAAAAGAAAAAATACAAAATTAGAAAAGATAACATAAAACTGAAAAGAAATTTATAAACCACAAAACTATATTAAAGAAGAATGATATAAGAAAATTAAAAAAAAAATTGAAGAAGAATGTGATAAGATAATTAGAGAACTCAAGACAGGTACAGCCTCAGAAATATTAGAAATAAGTTATACTCTAATTAAACAAGCAGGAAGAAAACTCAAGAGATCTTTAGTCTATGCAAACTTGTGCTTAGAAATAGAAGAGGTACTAATAAAATAGAAGGTAGTACAAGTATATTCAATACCAAAAGACATAAAATGAAGATATAGTCTGAACAATATTTATCTAATAACTCTAATTAAAATGTTTAGAAAGGTTGTAACAAAGTCAATAACAAAAAGAATTAGTAAAATATTTACAAAAAAAGAAATATTTAAAGGATTAAACTATGCAAGCCTATTAGGAAACTTGATGGAACAACCAGTACATGTTTTAAACATGATAATAGAAGAGATAAAAGAAAAGAATAAAGAGGTTTGGATATTTCTACAAAATATGAAAAAGACATTTGACTCAGTTTTACTCAAAAGTCTTGAGCTAGCCCTACAAAAAGTCAAAATACCCAAAATAACAATCAAATACATCTTAAATCTTTTTTATAAAAAATAGCTTAAAATAATTATAATATATAGTTTAATAGAAGAAATAATAGCAAAGGATGGAATAATCAAGGTAAAGTGATATCACTGCTAATATAGTACCTCTTCTATGATCTGCTACTAGAAAGATACAGAAAAATAAAAGATTAGACTATATAATAGAACAAGAGATTAAAAAAAAAATACATTGTAACAATATTATAAGTCATTGCCAAGTAGCAATTGCATATGCAGATGATATAACATGGATTGCAAAAAACAAAGAACAATTGCTAGAGATCTTAAAAATGACAGAAGACTTCTTCAAAATGAATAACATTAAGATAAATAGATCTAAATCAAAATTGATAATAATGAACAAAAAAGTTAAAAAAGAAGAAAAAGAAATAAATTTTAAAAAAATCAAGATAACAGAAGAACCAAGAAACAAGATAGTATGTTCATTAGAAATCTGGCTAAACAACAGAATGTGAAAAGTCTTAGTAAAGAAAAAAACAAAAGAGATAATAAGCCAAACAATAAAAGACCTTAAATATAAGAAAATAATAATGAGTTAGATAGTATATATAAACAATATAGTAATAATACCAAAATTAAGCTACATGTTGCAATTGATAAAAATATTAAAAAAAAGAATAAATAAAATATACCAACCAATAATATGTTTGGTAAAACAAAAAAGTAGCTTACCAAGAATGTTAAAGAACTGTATAATAGAATACAAAAATCTTGGTAGTTGCAGAACTTTATGACAAGAACTAATAATAAAATAAATAAGAGGCCTGATAGCAAAACTAAACAGAAGAGATGAACTAGGGCAGCTAACAAAATTGAAAATAATGCAAAGTTGTTAAAAAGCAAGTTTAATAAAAGATATATAAAAAATAGAAAAATTGTTAGAAGACAAATTATGTTGGAAGAACAATTTAGTTTGTTTGATGATAATTAAAACAAAAAAGTTAAGAATAAATATAAATATAGAAAGTGAACTATAGACAACAAATGACTATAGAAAAGAAGTAGTTTTAAAATAAATGAAACTAGACTAATATATCTAAATCAGCTACTTAACATAAAAGAAGAAAGACTAATAACATGGCAACAATTTAAGGCCTATCAGAATCAATCAAATAAAGGTAAAAAGGCAGAGTGGTCAAAATGATAGAGACAAAAATGCTTAACAAAGTCAAAAGCAGAGAAGTTAAAGAATAATTCAAAATAGACAGATGTAATATATAGGCAATAAAGATCAAATGAGAAATTCTGTCAAATAATAGGAGAAAAAAAAAATAGATAGTACATAGTGCAACAGAGAATAGGCAAGTAAGAAAAATAGTAAAAAGAAGAAAAAGAAGTTATTAATAGAACATTAGTAAATGTATAATATAAAAAATAACATAATAATAAAATCAATAAATTCAATAGATATATAAAAGAAGAAGAAATAAAAAAAAATATTTGTCAATATTGGATAAGAATCAACAACAAAATAAACATAGTTTCAGATATGCTAATAGGAAGAAATAATAATATAATTAAGGTAGTTATTGACTAACTAATAGGATATACAAGAACAGAAAAGCTGAGAAAAAATAAACAGAACTAAGAATACTAAAAGACCTAGAAATAGAATTAATTAGAAAACAAAGAGTAAGGAAGAACATTAGTCAAGAGCTAGTAGAAATCTTGAGAAGAAATATAGTAAGAAATAAAAACAAATACATAATATATATAGATAGTATAGCAAATAAAAAAAACAAAGAAGAAACAATAGATAAAAACATAGATATAAGTTGGGTACAAATAAGTGAAACACAAAATTGGTCAGAAGAAAAGATAGTATTAGGAGTAAAAAGATGGACTATGTCTATCATAGCTAAAGTGCTAGCAATATGGTCAACAATTTTAACAATACTAAAAGAAAAAAAATTAGAAATATTTATAGATAACAATGCAGCAATTAAAAACATTAGTAAAGACTTAGCATGTATAGATAGAAATGAAGTTCTTAAGAGAAAAAATATATTATAAGTATTGAAGATAATAGATATAATTAGAACAAAGAACTTACAGATAGAATGGATCAAAATGAAAAGTTATAGTAAAAATAAATGAAATGATAAAGTTGATAGTCTTGCAAAGAAGAAAACATTAAATAGAAAAATAATTTTCCTAGAAAAAGTCAATCATGAAAAGATAAAGTACTACCTAGAATAGAAAAACAAGTAAATAAATATATCAGTAAGACTTTTATATAAAATAATAACAAATACCAGACTAAAAGCAGAGTAGAAAAAAACAATAGCAATCAAGAATATAGAACTAGAAACAAAAGTAATGACTTATGATTGGACATACTTTTAGAGAAGACTAAAATCATCTAAAGAAGTATACTGTTTGATAATAAGAAACTGTACAAGAAGAAGTGTTTTTATAAATGTATATTGGACAAATTTTTAATATTAGAAGAATTTAATAAAAAAAGACCAGATATATATACAATAGCAAAATGTCAAGTCTACTAAAACAAAGTTAAAAAAAACATAAAAACATTTAGTATTGTGTAAGAGATAAGCAAATCTATGAAAAAGGATACAGAAAGTATTTTTACAACAGCATAGAAAAGTTTAAATAAAAAACAAAAATATGAATTCTATTTCATATATTATATATGATACTTTTTTGGACAAACAGAGCAAGATGAAATAAAAATAATGAAGACATAATCAAAAACCTAATTTTAAAAGAAACTCAAGATAGATTATTTCAAATTTTGTGCATGAAAACAAGACAACAGTTTATGAACATAGTAGTAGAAACAACATGAAACACATTCTATGAACAAGTTTAGAGAATCTGCTATCAAAAGATTAATACATAGGAAAAAGAAAGAGGAATAATGAATAAAGAGAAAAAAAGAAGACTAAAAGAAAAAGAAAAATTAAATAAAAAGGAAAAAAGAAAGATCAGTTAGCAAGTGATAGAAAAAAGGAAAAAGAAAACAAAAGAAAAGAAGAGCAAATAAAAAAGGAAGTTAGGAAGACAATTAATAAGCTTGTCATAAAAAAAGAAAGACTCTTTTATTATGAACTTTAAATAGTTAAACAAGTAGTTTACTTTGGATAAAAGTAATGTAACAGATTGCACTTAGGTGCCATTAGGGTAATTAGGTAATGCTAGGCTTAGTTGTTAAATATATTTATGTAATTACAGTAGTAGTTTCAAAATTCTTAATAAAGCACTAGTGTGACTGCTTAAAATAAAAATAAAAATAAAAAAAATAAAAGATTTATAAAGGAATACAGTTAGAAAATTAATTAATAATAACAAAAAACCTTAGTGAAATAATCTCAAAAACTAGCCTGAATAACCCTTTAGTAATGAGTATAAACTCACTCTAATGCAGTAAATCACCTCTAGGCGCTTGTACAATAGCTAGAAGATGTCAGACCTAAAAATTAAGCTAATATTTGTATAGTTACATATGCAATTTTCTTAATAAAGAATTTTGGCAAGATTGCCAAAGAACTAAAAAAAAAAAAAAATTTTATTTGATATATAAATTTGCATTTAAATATTTGCTAAAATATATTTTTTTAAATCTTTTACTAAGTAAAAAATTAAATTAACTTTATATAAAACATTTTTTATACAAGATTACTTCAATTTTTCTTTTAATTTAAGGTTAGAAAAATCGTATTTTAATAAATATATATGTATCAAACAAGTTTCTTAGAAGGCAAAATATATTGTTTTAGTAAACAAAAAAAGTTACACAGATAAACTAAAAAATTTTGATATTATTATGTAGCTAACTTGTTTTTTTTTACTAAGATAACCTATTTTCGCCTTTTAAGCAAACTTGTTCAACTTAAAATTTTACATATAAATAGACTTTCAAAATTAGGACAGTTTTCTTTTTATAAAATTCCGTTAAGAAAATATACAATTTTTGTGGAATTTTAAAAAAGTGGTTTAAATAACTATTTTCGATATGCTTAACCTTAAATTTTGAAATGAAGTTAATAATGTGGAACTTAAAGTTTATAGTAAATTTATGGGTTATTGTAATTTTTATTATAATTTGTCACTTTGCGTGACATATCCTCTGACTGATAAACTCTTCATATCAAAAATTTGACCCAAATTTCAAAAACTTCAATGACAAAAATTTTCCAACTGTTAGCACGTGTCCAATACTGTTAGTAAAGAATTGTTCGTAAATTTTTCTGCGGCTTTAGCATTTAGATAAACATTTACAGTTTAAGCATGTGATAAAGTAGTACAATTGGGTATGCAATGATGTGAATTAATGATTTTGATAACTCATTTAAAAATATCTCTAACGCTTGTTTATTATGACTTCTGCAAATATCAATCAACAAATTTTTGTTAAATTTGAACGATACGATTTCGATAAAGATGAAGATTTTCAGGTAAATCATTGTTGATATACACAAATTGTTTTACAATGAGAATTTATTAGCTAACGCGATAGTCTAATTAAGGCCGGACTCCAGTCAGTTCTCACATCGCATCAAAATAAATCACAGGAAGAGCTAGATAAGCTTAAAGAGAAAGCCAAATGGTTTTATTTTTCAAAGTAATAAATACTTGTATAATTATTTTAGACTAGTGAAAAAAGAAATTTTAATTCACCTAATCAAAAATTTTTTTACTAGAGTTGTTCAAAAGTTTGATTATACCGAATATTTAGCATGGAAGTCAAATGAACCACCTGCATCCGAGTCATCTGACAACCAAGACACGCCAAGACAAGATGTTACAACCAATGGTAAGTCTAAATTGAAATTTAAGAGCTTTTATTTGCTTTTATTTTTTTTCAAAAATAAATTATTTCCGAATGAATAGATACACCGCAATACTCGAGAACTTTTCAACAGTTGGTAGAAATGATTCTCTCTAATCAGCCAATACCAGGTATAATAAATATCCAATCTTTAACAGGGTTACAGACCAAAATCCTGACAGGTCAATCCTGAAATTCAAAATCCTCAAAACAGAATCCTGACAGGTTATAATCCCGAAAGGTCATAATCTTGAAAGATTCTGTTTGAATTTCAGGATTATGACCTGTAACCCCAATATTTGTGCAAATCAACCATTTCATCTGTTTCTAAAATAATAGGAATCAAAGAAATACCTGATGAAATAAATCACGGCACCCCTTCTACTTCTACAACAAAACCACGGCCCAAACCATGGGAAAAACGAAAAGAGAATATCCCAGAAACAATATAAATAATGTATCTGTTTACCGTTACGTTTAATTATAATTTATAATTATTAGCTACGTAAATATAAATTAGGAAATCAGTGATAAATGTGTGATATCAAATTTTTTGACCAATAAGAAATATATTTATATACGTACGAAAATTTTAATTAATGTTAAATATAATTCTCAACACTATGTCAATAGAAAATAATGTTGAAAAAAGTGTGTGTGATCTTTCAAATAATGATAACATTAACCTTTCAGAAATATTTAATTTTCAATTCGAAAGCAAGGAACAGATTGATAATTTAAAAGAATCGAAAGAACTTGACTGTAATGCGTCGAATCAAAGCGATGTCCAAACTGATGAAGTATCCACCAGACAAACTTGTATACTAAAAAACGATTACGATGGATGGTTTCATTCATCAATACAAACAAATAAATTACTTACCCAAAAGCTTGGACCAAATCGATTAAAGCAATCAATTGAATATTATTATTTTCATAAAAATTATAAAGAAGCATTAAGATTATCTCTCGAGTACATTGACTTTGTTGAAAGCTGTAACAATAAAGAAAATAATGAATTGAATCCAAATAGATTAACTAGTACGCGTGAAATGTTGGAAATCGCGGCTCGTAGTGCTTCAAAATTGGGAGATATCGAACTTGCAGTAAAATGTGTTGACAAATTGGTAAGTGTCTGAACTTTTTTAAAGAGTTATTAATACTTATAATAAATAATCTTGACAATTGCATTTATTAGTCATCTAATGAACCTGGACACATGAGTTTTAAAGGAATGATTTATGCTAAAGGAAGGCGTTTTTCAGGTGAATAATTTAAATTTAGTCGCTCGTCGCTATATGAATACTTATTGAATTTAAATTATACTATTTAGATTCCATAAAATGCTATATAAAATATGATCAAATGCGTAAGAATGATTATAATACGTGGAAGGAAATAGGAAACACACTACTTTCTTGTCATTTTCAAAAAACTTTATCATTACAATCGTCAAATTTTCAGAGTTATTCACCTACAATCACAAATACGTTTATTACACAAATGGCACTTTTAGCACTTCACCGATCTCTTAAAATAATGACAACCTCAAAGTGGAAAACTTCTATTCCTTTTGTAAATTCACGTTATATCCGAGAAAAAAATCATATCGAAGAATCGATAAAATTATTGGAACATATAGATGCACAAGAAGCCTTCTCATGGCTAGAAAGACACGGAGAAGGTGAAACCTTTGGGTTGGATGTGGATATCATCAGATGGATATTAATGGAATGTAAGACCAATGTTAGTGAAGTTGTAGAGGTGGATAAAGAACGATCAGTGAATCAGTTGTAATTCTAGAATAATAAATAATTTATAACTCTTGAACAATTAGAATAGAAATGAATGTTTGATTTTTGATTCGTGAATTTTGAAAAAAAAGGTTCTAAGGTAATGAATTCACGGATCTGATAACTATTAATTCGTTGATTATTTGTAATGGATGAAATTCAGTAAAATTTTTAAGCTCGTAAAATTATGATATAGATAAATCTTCAGTAGTATAGTGTCATCTTTTAATTTCTACACTTCAACTTTAGAGACAAGCAATTCAATGGCGGGATAAGGTCTTGTAGCGATCATCTGTCTTTTTCTAACTTCAAACCCTTCAATCATTTTAAACTTAAAATTTCGAATGTATACTGCTAACAAAATTTTAAATTCTATAAGGGCCAGTTTATTTCCTATACAAGATCTAGAACCAGTCATAAATGGCATATACGTATAGTTATTAATTTTTGAGGTTAAATCTGAGATCAACCATCTTTCTGGTACGAATTTGTCGGCATCTGGCCCCCAGATTGAAGGAAGTTTATGAATTGCCGCTATTGGCACTACGATTGGAGTGTTCTGTAATATAGTCAACAAAGCATTATTTTTGATTTGTAAAAAATTTTAATTAAAGAAAACCTGATATTTTGATACCTTTGGAATCAAGTATTCTTGTAAGATATCATCTTTTGCAGGTGTACGGATAATGATTGGAACTTTTTGGAGACAATTATCCATGTTAATTGTTAATTTTTTTTTAATTAAAATTTTAAAAATATTAACATACATGTTCATTAACTACCTGGTGGAATAATTCTCATGGATTCTTTAATAACACATTCTAAATATTCCAAGGAATTAATTTCATCAAATGTCGGCTCAAAATTGGGATCAGGAAATACTTCAATTAATTCTTTACGAAGACGATCTTGAATCTCAGGATATTGTGCGAGTAAATATAATGACCAGGAAGTCGCAGAGCTTGTGGTTTCATGTCCCGCCGTTAGGAATGTCATAATCTAATTTTTATTTGATTATTTTTTTTAAAAATAAATAAATAAATACTTATTGATTATTTAATGAAGATATTAATATATTATTATTAATTTAGTTTATTCTTACTTGTTGCTTTAATTCCATATCAGACATTTTTTCCTCTTCAGGTAAATTTTCGTTAATGCTAACTAGTAATGATAACAAGTCTTTACCTATCGGTTTTCCTTCTCTAAAAAACTCTCGCCTTTCTTTTACCAATTTTAAAGAGGTTTTTTCGATAATCTTAATACATCTGCGTATTTCACGGTTTCTTGGTAATGGAAGTTTCCTAATCCATGGAATGTAATGTACTAATACTGAAACTGCCACATTCAAGGCTGTCCTTTTGTGATGAAAAATCCGTGTATAAGCATTTGCTAATTCATTTTCTGATGTGATATTGTTGAATTCATATTTAAATCCTAAACATTATCAAATTATAAATATCTATTCAATATTAAAAGTGTGAATGAAATCTTTGATTGACATACCAACCAATCCAATAATGTCTAAAGTTACTTTTGATAAAAATGACGAAATTATTAGCCGCTTCTCTTCTTCATCAATTTGGTTCTTCCATATTTCTTTTGACTGGTGCACAACACGAACAATTGTTGGCACCATTTCCTATTACATAATTTATGTAGGCTGAACGTTTAACTACAATGTCTCATTATAAAAACAATAATAGATTATTACCTTAATATTGGTAAATGTAAATGCAGGATTCATCATTTTTCTCTGTCGTTTATGTGCGCCACCTTCAGACATTAATATTCCATCTCCCAATATTGCTTTAAGATCAGTGATCATATAAGAAGGTTTTGGAAAGTCATATGCGTTGTTAACTAAGACTTTTTGTAAAATTTGGGGATCCGTAACCGAAATTATCGGCCTATTTACAATGCCATGATAACAAACAATACCACCATATTTCATTGCCCAGTCAAACTGTGGCTCAGCAGGCTACGAAGGAAGTGTATTTTGAGCATTTGATTTTTAAAATACAAGAAAAATATTTGTCATCATATGGTTTTATTACTTTTAGTAAGTACAAACCTCCTCATTTACCAATCTTATAACATTTCCCAAGAGAAAATGATCGATTGGTGGTCCGGGTATTTTACATGTGGGTGATAAATATAATGGATACCAATAGAATCTGTACATTATAACTCCAACAAAACAGACAACAACATATCCGACCCAGTTATCGATCATTTCTTTAAAAATATTATCGTTATAAATGTTTAACGTTAAAAAAAAATTATTCGTTGTCGCCCTGAATTTTTAAATAACAATAAAAACTAGTTTATTACAAGTAAGTACAAAATTTATGCCAATTTAAGTTTTTAACGTAACTATAAATTGTTTATCATTGTCTAACCAAGCTTTCATAGTTTCAAAGTGCTGATAATTTTGTTTCTTGTGCTTACTTATTGTTATTTTTTAATTTCATATTTAAAATGTCTCTAACAAAAAACTCATTCTAAATGAAGTATGTAGTTTATTTAAAAGGTTTAAATTACATAAATAAATTTTATATATAGTTTGTTTAAAAGTTTTAAATCTATTTGTTACATCTTTAATATATATAAAATATTTAAACTCTAGCATTAATTTAACTTTGATACCGATACTTACTGTGTATATTTAATTATAATCATCCTTCGCCAACCCCATCTACGCAATTTGGGATAAAACATATTATCAGTACACAGGACGTTTTTTGTGTGTATTATTCGATCACTTTCTAATCATGTGATAGCTCGATTTTTGATTTTCTTCTTGCGTAGGAAGTTGTGAAACTCGTAAAAACTCATTAGTGAAAGTTAAGAATAAAAATTAAATGAAGAAAAAAAGCAAACAAAAGTAAAAAGAAAAAATAGTGTGCGAAAAATGAAAAAGAAGCGAAAATAAAAAAAGAATTAAATGATTAGAAAAATTAAATAATACATACGAAAACGACAGTGCTTACGTCAGACATTATGTTATTAGTTAAAGTTGCAACCGATAACTATTAATTATATTTTGCTTGTAAATTCTAAGTAAAGAGATAGCATAAATTTTTTTTAATATTAATGATATCTTCATTGAATATTTAATTGAGATTTTACATAAAGTATGAATCTACTTTTAAAATATTATAGAAAGAGTAGAAGCTTAGATTAATTTATCTGAAACCTAAATCAAATAACATAAATTTTAATATTATATTGATTTTAATTAATAATACAGTGTAAGATAGTTAAAGATATTTATATAAAAATTAATTTACTAAAAAATATTATAATTTACAAATAAATAAGTAATTAAAAAGGGTGTGGTAATCTAGTAAAGTGGATAGGTTGTCAACCTTCAAGTGGCAAATTTAGAGTTCAAATCCCAGTAATGGTAAAAATTTGTAATTCTTTCTATGTTATGGTTAACTGTCTTCTGTGATTAGTTGGAATAAGACACCTGTAACCTATGTCATATCAGCATAACTAAAAGGTCTAGGCATTCATGCAATATTATACAAAGAAACACAAACTGGTACCAGGTAATGTGAACCCAAGATAAGTCCTTAGGTTATATAAATCATAGGAACCAGGTAAAAAGATGAAAACCCATTTTGAAGACCCAAGTAGAGAGATAACTCAAAATCTTCAATGATATTACTATAAAGACTAGATCTATGAAATAGAGTTAGAATTTATGAAACTAGGCAAAGAGCTAGCCTTTAAGAAGGGGTTAAATGGAACCAACTAGGTTACTAGAATCTGTTTCAAAAGAAAAAATTACATGTTAACAAATATGTAAACCAGAGATATATGATTATAATCTGTCTTTTTAGACTATCTGATTTGAAAACTTGATAGAACTTAAATTGAATATCAAAGTAATAGAGATATATTGTAAAGTCAATACTGAGGTTAGAGTTGAGATAAACTCTACAAAGACATAGCAGTTAATGGTACATTCTGACTGCCAATGTTAGTCTTAGTTATAGTGATACCAGGTTAGCTATAAGAATGAAATACAGAAGATTTCAGAAGGTTTAGTATAAGGTTAAAGATTCTTTATATAAGTAAACTGCTTTAAAGACTTAGTGATTATAACATATTTTCATTAGTATTAGTTAGGGTCATTGGTAGACAGAATTAGATGAGTGGATATAAAAACTAGAATGGTTAAATAAAGAACCTACAGGCTGGTTTCAGGTATGGTAATTAGTATAGAACTTTTAGGCAAACTACTTAAATTAGACAATAACTAAAGTTGTATAAGTGACTAATTGTACACTCATTTCATGGTTGCCCTCTGTGATTGTAATGCAACCATTAGCCAAATATACTATCAATAAAATTCTAAGTTATAAGTACTCACCTTAATATTTAACAAAAAAAAAAAATAATAAGTAATTAAAAAAAACTTCTTTTAAATTGAAAATTTTTAAGTATTTATATTTTTGAAAGAGAAATTTTTTATTTTCAATTTTAATGATATAGTAATAGTTTAATTTTGTCTATTTTATATGTAAGTTAAAAATTTAGCATATAGGATAAACCAATTAAAATCAACTATTATATAATTATGTGAAGTTAGCTAATTAAATAACATTTTTAAAATTTTTTAAAATCAATCTGTTATTATTATTAATAGGAGTCTGCAACTCAGACTTATGTTTATACGTAACAAAAATTCTGACATGGGCATAAGGAAGCTGACATTTAAGAGCTCATTATAGCTCCTCTAGAAAAATGTTAATTGACTATGTTCCACATCTCCAAAGTCAATTATTTAACAATTATAAGTTTTAAAGTAATTAATAATATAATTATATAAATCTTATATATTTTATA